>LPNX010579929.1:85666-96649 GCA_001517045.1 Pseudotsuga menziesii
TGTTTGAGACGCGTTTCAGCATCGTGGTACGGCTTCCTCCTTTTTGAAACGCGTTTCCAAGGAGTATCACACGGGTTTCAGCGTTTCATACCGGAAACGAGCCTCGTACGGGGGGGTTTATGACGTTTCCTGCAACTTAGGTTCGACCCCATTAAGCACTTTTCCATTGGGCACATGCTCTTTATATTCCTTTAGGCCAGTTTAGAGTGGGTTCTGATCATCTCAAGGTGGAGATATATCACCACATAAACTAATCAAACAAGATCTACCAAGTATGTCATCTTCGAGAGTTTGAGGACGGGGAGCACTTTATCTTTCAGTGCCCTACCAACTACGAGATTCGCAAGCAATTCCATTGTCTCTTTAGGGACCTTCTTCTCACAAAGCTTCAAACTTTGGCTAGTTTCTTCTAATATCTCAATTAGAGATGTCTGGCCTTATACTTGCAAGAGGCCCTCGGGCTTTGCTCCCTCATCCTCCAGCAACATTCAAAGTCGGGACCATCGTCCACTTGAAGGATCACTTCCTTCTTTCTAGTGCTCCCTTCCTCTAGGGGCACCAAGAGACCTACAAAGGATGGAACTACTTCTAACAACAAATCAATTAAGACATAGAGGACACATCCACTTCCACCCAACACCAACAACGTGGCCAGTCTTGGCCCCATCCTAGCAATCGGATGACCTCATCCAAATCACACCAGTAGGCTCCCTACTCCATGCAATGACATACTACCCATTATAGCTCCTCTTCCAGTTCTTCCTTCAAACAGAGTACTATTTTGAGATTCCTTCATTCAACTTTGGATGCTAGGAGAGATGCTTCCAGTGCTTCCAATGTTCCATGACATATTTACCATTTTTGTATCACAATTTCCAAATCCACTCCCCTTGTACACTTTTCTTCGGTATCGACTCTCTTTGTACATTTCTCTTTTGGATTGGCTCTCCATCTTTAGAGTTAGCTCTTTTTGTTTTTTAGGTTAGAATCTTACCTCTTGCTTTTTATAAGAGTCGCCTTAGTGCTCCCACTTTGTATTGACATCATGGTACCACACAGTTCCATTGACCTACTTTTGTGGTCATTTGTTGGACATTAATAAAATTATCTTATCTTATCATATCTTATTTTTAGGTGCAATAAATGTACCACCATCCGCTCTTCAATAATTTCTCCTTCACAAATGCCATCCCATATATCATTGAAGATCAAAGTGTCATTGATCTTCCTCAACCATTATAGATAGTTTTCATTGCTAGTGAGCAATACTCCAACAATGGAAACTAGGGAATGCATGTTTACAAACTTGATAATCTGCAATACAATGTTGCAACAAGTATTGCAATACAACAAGCTTACAATACAGTCTTTGCCAGTGTGCAAGCTACACTACAATGAATTAGAACTTGATCCTCAACACAATATAGATCTATGATGCAATTTCTATAGTTAAGCAATACAAGGTGCAGGTCTACAGTCTCTACAAATAGCCTAAATACAGTGATTTCTTTGTGATACAAACAATACAATAATGATAATGATAATATCTACAATACGATGACAAGAGTGCAAAATAATGAAGCACTACAAGCATAACACCCTTAGTTTTAGAGGCCAAGGTAAAGAATCTCTGACAATAAAATTAAAATGACAATTTGAATATCTCACGAGAACCCTTTTTTTTAAATTGCAGAAGAGAACCTCAAAGAAGATCGACAACATTTGAAGGAAGCTTTTCAACAATGATATTGTAGAACCTTTGAATGTCTTGTAGCATTCTCTCATCACCAGATCGCACGCAGCAAAGATGTAGTCTACAAATGTATCCACGCTGAAGATGGAGGTACACACCTTGATATGCGTTACCATGTGCGCAAAATAGAGGCACCATGCAGTGGGATACCTTGAGATGCAGTCTAATAACTTAGGACATGGTCTGGTACCATGCAATGCATAAAGTCAGAGGTACCACACAGTCTTAAACACTAAGGTCTCTCACTATGATTGCTTACTTCGCCACTTCGCACGCAAACCAGATTAGGTTGTTTCCTTTTTTCAGAGTAAGAAACTACTGAGGACGAGTGTTCGGCTCAATCCTTTGAGAAATATGGGAACTCATGGAAGATATTCTCAAGCAGTTAAAGCTAACAAGAGATGAAGAGGTAGAGCACGTAGAGATAGAACATCCACTCGCGGATGTCAAAGAGCAAGCGATGGAGGAGATTCAATATAAAACTTAAGACTAGAGCCAATGGGAGGAAAATTGAAGTTGGGTTTAGGGAATATAGGTCTGCAAGGAGATGAAACATGCTAGGTTTGCAAACTAAGCGAAGCAAATCTAGAAAGCAAACTAGAGGAGGATAGAGAGAAAACATGGAGTTAAAAATAACCTGGGTTTAATACCATGTTAGGCCTAGGAAAAACAAAGGATGAATTGAATCTCATTGAGTGCAATGTCTTATTTATACAATTGAGAGGTGACCTTTGGCCTTTGGATTCCAAGGTATATGCCTCTTCATCTTCATAACTAAAAAACAAACATTTACCATAATTCACAAAAGGAACCATAATCCCATAGGATTAGGTTTGCAACATATTTGAGCAAAGATGATCAACAATGTTTGTCCAAGTACAAGAAAAGACCAAACTATCTTCAATGAATTCGGAAAAGGTTTCTAGCAAATTTGGAAAGACCAGATACAATCAAAGCTAGAAGGTTTGTCTATGCAATCAATGATAGATTTGAACAATCCCAAACCACCACTCGTTGTCCAAAAACTAAATGAGATCCTATAAGATGTTGGAGAATGAGAAAGAGAAAAGGAACCAAAGAGTACATTAGAAAGAAGAAAGACCAAACCCTTGTCCAATCGAAAAACCTCAATTATGTAGACAAACGTTCCCAAGGTGATGCACCCTACTTTGCCAGGAATATAAGATATGAGAGAAGAAAAGAGTAGTGTTACATAGGGACACGTACCAACACCTTGGGGATGTGTTTCCTGCTAAAACATCACATCAAGGACATACCAAGTATGTCCTAGATGTCGTCAATACTTCAAGTATGTTCTAAAAGTAGTCAATATCTCGATTATGTCCCAGGGATACCTAGTATCTGGGGTACCTTAAGAGATGTCGTAGTGTGCAAACCCATCCCAATTTTTGGCATCCCCTATAATAGGGTATGCCCATAAGTATCCCATCTACCAAGGGACGCCTAGAAGTACCCATTTTCAAGTGCATTTTTTCGTGAAGGAATTTTTAAAAACACTTGAAATCTATTTTTTCCAACTCTTTTCTAGTGGGTCCCACCAACCTTCCTACACACTATAAACCCTAAAAGGCCCCCAAAATCAAAACATAATGTTCATTTTGATGGGTGTTCTTGTTGAGCACTAATTTCAAACATCGTAGTTGAAAACTCATAACAACAAAGGATTTGCAGCATTTCTTTTCACTAGCTTAAACACTAAACGTGTTGGAGAGGCATTCTAAGTTACACTTCTAGTTTTCTTGTGGGAAAAACTTTGTGTTAGCACTGGAATTTTGGCAATTTCTGACAAGAATGGTGAATGGACCCTGGAGACCTTTTACAACAACATTTTTTGTTGATTTTACACAAAAATCCACCCACAAATTGTTGGAGAAGCCACTTCTCAATCTTGGAAAGTGAGTACATGATAAATCCAATGACTCGTTAAATACAACAGTATCCAAACGGCCTATGGGATGTTATTGCTTTAATGGATCACAAATGAGAATTTCTTGCATTTCTTAAAATTTCAATTATTTGTGGTTGGGCCACAAGAGAACAACTGAATTAGTGAAAGCAAGTATGTGTTGTAGCCCCCCTCTAAGGTCTATTTCCTCAAAGAAGGGCTCGATACACTCCCACAAGGTGGTTGTTGGTTTGTGGATCCATCATGGACATTAAGTGAGGGCGGGTAGTAAACAACCAAGATGCAATATATGGAAGCACTGACCTCTTGAAAGGTGGTTAATGCCCAAACTTCGTCATAGGAATTATTCTCGAGTTAAATGATTTGTGGTTCAACCTTGCACATGGGCCATGCACGTAGTTGTTATATTGAGGCACAATCAAACATGAAGGCCTTTCACCGACCTCTTGAAAGGTAGTTAATGCCCAAACTTCATCATAGGAAGCCTTCTCAAGTTCAATTATTAGTAGTTCATCCTTGCACAATGTCCATGTGTGTAGTGGTTCAAATGAGGCATAATTGAAGCCAAAGGCCTATCTTTTCGCTTTAAGGTAATTGTGTCATTGATTAAACAATTCTTAATTGTTTTCAATTTTTAATATTTGGGGCAGAGTACCCCTTTTTGTGCCCCCCAATGTCTCTTGAAATTTGGAGGCTTTCTCCAAACATATTGGTTATACATACCCACATGGAAAAAACTTGGTGTAACATTGTAGTATGCCACAATTAAGCTATTGAGTTCAGGGCAAATGAATACTTATTCATGTTGACTTAAGTACATGTTTCTTAATCCAACAACACAACATTTGACATGTACAAAATTTCTTTGCATGGTTTGTTGTAGATAGGTACAATGTTAAGGTACACTATCACAATGTGTTCTAGGACCAATCTAAGTACTTAATTCATAAGACTTTGAAAGGTTTTTCTTGCATCGATGAGTCAAACTGACACAACTATACATTCCCAATTTGGGTTTGAAAGCTATCAACTGACTTTGTACTTTACATACACTTTGACTCGCCCTAAGTTCGGATCCAAATTGGTAAAGTAATTCAATCCCTGCAAATAACCAACCAAGTTTTCAGTCCTTGGTATCCAATACTTGTTTTAATTGTAACCTTGTTCAACGTTATGTGATCAATACGTATACACCATATCCCATCCTTCTTCAAGACAAGTAGAACTGTAGATTCATAGAAGGAGGTACTTGGTCTAAAATGTTGCTTATTTATAAAGTCCTACCACTGCCTCTTGATTTCTACATTCGACAGTATTGAACTCAAGTGCAATCCTATTTTCAATAATACAACATTTAGTTGTAGGTCAATGGTATGTCCATTTGCTTGAACTAGTGGTAATAATGGCTCTTTAAGTGCATCAACATAGTTGTTCATCAAATCATGTGCTTTGAAATATCAATTGTCAAACTATATAACAAACTTGACCACTTTGGGTTGTTTACCTTCTAGTGGCTTCAACACAAGTAGCATAATATTTTTAGAGGCATTTATTAGTCATTTGCCTTCTGTAGATTTGATCAGGACACTAAACTTGCTTTCTACAATAGCATTACAGTGAATATTTTTCTGTCTTTGATGGATTATTGTTTTTTCCTTCATTAGAACTCTAATTTCTATCCCACAAATATAGCCTTTTAGAAACAACTCCATAGACTTTGAGAGGCACAACACAACACTCTATCTTGTACATGTATTGTTAACCCCTACTTACATTGTTTGGTGATGATCAACCATTTCTCTCTTTGCAACAACTCTAACTTCAACGAAATATTATCTAGTGTCATCTCCAAGCCAGGTTGTTTGATCCATGCTTCTACAACTAAATTATTTTGGCTTTCGAGAAAGACAACTTTTGTTGTTGTCATTTTCTTCATTGTATCAGCATCTCCAATAGTTTCTCTCCCATATCCATCCAGTAACCAATTAGCTAGTTCTCTATTGCAAGTGCCAACAACTCATCAGTATTGACCTATAGCTCCCGCAATGCATAAATCAATCATTTCTATTTATTGAGCCCAAACTTCTTATAATGCTTGCACTTAATCATGTTATTATTTAAATTGCTTGTAGGTGAACTTGGCAACCTATCTATACTCATGAACTCGTTGATATCAAATAAAATACTAAAAACTCATCCTACCTTTTCTAGGTCGATAATTCTTTGCTAGTGCTTGTCGAATTCAACTTATTTCAACAATTACTATTTGCTTAAATGGCCATTGCCTTGTTATAGGCATCCTCCAATGTTTATGTGTCACACAAGTCAAAGTCTTTCTAGATTGGATTCTAAGGTCTATCTACATATTTCAATATAACATATTCCTGGTATTTAGGGACCTTCAAGTTGACTATGTATTGGTAAAATGCATTGATATACTCCGACATTGCATATTTTTACATCAAAAACTGCCATATTATCTTCACATTTCGTTCATAATCCACTAGGTGAAATTTTCACCTTATATCCTAAAGGAATCCTTGCCAACGAATGATGTGGAGTTGATCTTATTGTCAATGTCACTCATTGAAGATATCCCACCATACAAGTACAAGTCCTATATTTTTCAGCTTTGCAAAAGTTTGTATATATCAATGTATCCCTCTATCTCAAAATAAGTGCCTAGTTGTTGGAGCTAACCATCCAACTTGTTGATGTCAAGATCCCTATTTTATGGCATAATTTCCACCTTTGCTTCTGCCTTGAAAGACTTTCTCATGTTTGTTGCAATTAATATTATGGATTGAGTCATTTGAAGGTTACTTCCTTCAAGAATAGTGTTAATGGCATTGCTTGGTCCCATGGAAAAGGTATTCCAAAAAATATCAGATGGGTTGTTGCTTAAATTAGATAATATCAACAGCGTTAGAATATTGAACTTCTCAATGACCATTCATATGCCAACAAAATTCTACAACAATTGTTGAACTTGTACTTCAAGGTTTTCACTTCTTCTTGGAGTTTCTTCATCATGCTCAACCATTGCTTCTAATTTAGTGTTACCACTTATCCTTCTATAACTAGGTGACTTGGGATTTATGGGTTCTCTAATAGTAATGAAAGTTCCTTGTCCAAACCATTAGTTTGTGCTATAGCATTTTACAATTTTCAAGTCCTTTAATTTGTTATAAAGCCAAAATTGATTTGCCTATCAGAGGACACATGTCTTTAGGATTTCTATGTGTGCCCTCCAAACACAACTTAAATCTACTAACAAAACTTGACAAATAGCATATGCAAGAAAAGTAGTGGAAGACTACAAATGCATTTAGCACAATAAGTACTATTTTATAGAGCTTTAGTTCACTCAACCATAGTCTTGGTTTCTCAAAGAAATAATCAGATTCTTAAAGTAGGAACACTATCCCCCTCTATCTCTCATCTAACTTCTCACTCATGAAGACTCTTTCATCTATCTTTGGTTTTCAACTCCTATTTCAAAGTTAATTATATACTTAAGTGGGATAATTTTGTCAATTACAACTAATTGCAATTTTAATAATGACCAAGTGTCAATGTGATGATTCACCTTCCACTCAATCATTGAAGTCAATGCTAGACATTATGTTAGTTAATGTCAATGTGGAATGGATCTAACATGGTCCTAAAAGGTGTTCATCGACATTTATCAAAAAGACTACATCATCGGTAGACCAATTGACCTTACCTATATGCATATCAGATTCTCCACATCGATTCCTAACCAAAATTCTTGGAAACAAAATGATATTGTTCAAGTTGGCAAGAAAAAATTTCATGCCATGACCATTCCTTCCATAAGAATCCATAGATATACAGCAATGTTGCAAGCAAATTCACTTATATGAGTGTGTCAACGCCCATACAATTAGGGCTTTCCCTCTCTTTGGGGCATGCAAAGGTGGACTAATGAACTTTTACCATTTGCTCTTTTTCAAGCAACTATGCTGGAACTTAAGTTGCCAGGAAACTTGGGTACGGGGATGGGTACACCACTTTTTGAAACAAGGTACTTGGGTACGTCGAGGGTACTATATATGTGTGTGTGTGTGTGTGTGTGTGTGTGTGTGTGTGTGAGTGAGTGTCACAGTCACATGCATATTTCAGATTTCTTCATAAATTATGAATCATGATTCATAATTCAATGATACATTGAACAATGAACATTCACATTGAAAACTTGAAACATGAAATTTGATAAATCATAGTAGATATCAAGTGGAACACTGGAAGTTATATAATTAATAATATTATATAATTATCATTGGGATGTTTCATCTAAATGCATGTTTCTCTAAAGTTGGTTGTATGCACTTGTAATCACTCTTGATAGGTATAATCCTCATAGCCATTGGAGCTTATTTGCGTTAGTAATGTCCCTTGATAGACTTCTAAAATTTGAGGTGGCAAGGGTAGGGTTAATTGGTCTTGTATACTTCAGTCATATTTACCTCTTTCTTCTTATTGAGATGGCCTCCAATTGAGTCTTATTTTACCCCATCTGCCAAATGGAAATTATTAGGCACTAGTACTACTTTTAACCATCATAAAAATCTTTTAAAATCTCCTTTTATATCTGCAAAACAGATCTGGAAATTACAGCTTCTATTCTCTCTTGATATCTGCCCTCATTTAGGTTGATGAGGGCCCACATTTTTTTATTAAAATATTTCATTAAACCAGCTGAGTCCCTCAACAGTAGCAGATTTTCCCTTTGCTGAGTCAGTCATACCCCCGAAGTACCCAAACACAGGGTATGTCGTACCATTTAGTGTGTAAGTACCTCTTTTTTTATAATGGCATCTCGGGTATGTGAAGCAAGTATGGGGTACGGAAGGGTACGGCAAAGTATAGCTCTTAGCCGTACCCAAGTACCAGGTACCAGTATCTGGTACGAGCACATGTAGCCTACTCTCGACTACAAGTACACCTGCTACACAGGTTGGAACCTAAGTACCTGAGTATGTGTACCTAGAGATTGAATCCTTTGTGCCTATACCCCCTTACCAGAAACATACCCATACTCATGTTGAATTTTAGCATTAGCATGAATACTTAAAAATTTGCAGATAAACTTAAATAACAAATGACAAGTGCGGTAAAATAACATTTATCACATCAGCACAATGGACACAAGAGTTTTTCACTGGGGAAATCTTCAAAGGACAAAAACCCCAAAAAGCATTAGTAGTTCATCTCGTAAATGAGATGACTTAGGAAATTCTTCAAAAGTTCCTCAAACCCCAATCTGGGTTTGAACACAGTTTACAATAAAATATTCTCAGCAAAAAATCAAAACAAGGGTTTCAAACCCTAGTTACCCAAAAAATTTAGATCTTCCCAAAATGATCAAGGCTGCTCAAAAACAGTCTACCTGAATTTTTTATGAGATCTGCCCAAAAAAATTAGGGCCTGCCCGAAAATAAAAAATGACTGCCCTCCCGGAAATCAAAAATGACTGCCCAAAAAAATATGACAGCTACCCGGAAGTTATTTTATCCTGCCCGACCGTTTTTCTCCTCTGCCCGGAATTTCTGTTTTGTCCTTTTACCTGCCCGGATGCAGATCTGTGCTACCCGGGGCAGCCCGTGACCCTCCTACTGTTGCTGTGGGGATGGGCAGACCCACGTCTGCTGGGCCGAGGCCTTAAGGCCTTTCCGAAAGCCCACCGGGACTGCTAACTAGCATCCCGTGGCCTGTAGTAAGCAGCCCAGGTTTGTTGGCAGCAACCCGTGACTGCTGCTAGCTGCCCGGAGCTCTATGGTAGCTCTCGGGCCCAATGTGGGTGCCAAGTTGTACTCATGGGCCTAGCTATAAGGCTAGCGGGCTGCCCGAGAAGTAATCCAACTGCCCGAGAAGGAGGAGATGGCTATCGTGGAGGAGAGAGAAAAACTGAGAGGACTCTCAGCCTACCCGAGATGAGAGAGAAAGCTGCCCATGATCTAAGATGGATGTGCCTGCTGAAGATGAGGGTTTAACAAACCCTAAGACAGAAAATAAAGAAACCCTAGCTGAGGGTTTTATTGAGAAATCTTCAGTAGCAGCAATACCTGTGTGAGTAAGTGAATATATGATAATGAATTGACTTGATCTTCTTTTATAGCCTTTAGTCACCTGTAAGTGGACCAAAATTAGGAAAGATAAAATAATAATATTTTATTATTTTCCTCATTTCACTTTTACCTTTTTACCAAAAAGGTCCTTTTAGTAACTTTTACTTTTACCCAAAAAGTTCTTATGTAATTTGACTTTCACCTGTGGTCCAAAAGTCCTTATGTATTTTTTACTTTTGACTTTAGCCTTTTTCCAAGTGCCCCTGTGGTCATTACATGTGATCTTTTTTATTCCAAAAGTACATCATCATAAACCAAGAGAGTTACTAATGCTTTTATCTCACACTCTGTGTGACACCTAGATCAGGTACTAGGGTAACTTAACCAAGGGTAGCTAATCCTTAGAGAAGTACACAAAGCCCATAGATCAAGGGTCAGAGTGTCACACATGCCTAGACCCAGTCTAGGGCTTACAGTGCCTTCTTGGTAGCAAACCAAGTGCCTCAGCCATGGGCTGCATAATTTGACCCTAGGTCAAATACTGTTGATGTAATTGTAACTTCGGAATGTATTCACTTGTATTTCTTATATATTGTACCCCGATGTTTATTCCGGGAAGTTTCTATGATGAGAAAGTCATGTCAAGTCATTGTGGGTAACCCTCCTATTTGTCAAGGGTTAAAGTCCCCACAGTTATGGGGCCCTTGGGTTATTAGACTATCCTAGTGAAGTCGACCCTAGGTGAGTCATTGTAAGTCAGGGAAATAGTCCCCACCATTGTGTTACCCTCCTATTGGTCGGAGGAGGTAAAGTCCCCACAAGTAGTGGGGCACTAGGGTTATTAGACACTCCTAGAGATGCCAGCTCTAGTAAGTAATTGTTAAGTAAGGCCGACATGTTGGAGTGCACTTCAAGTGAACGGAAGAATATAAATAGAGAGTGAGAGCCTCTCTATTTATCACTTGCAACACATCACTCACTCACTCAAGTGTGGCGCATTAGTGAGGAAGGAAATACACTGGGACTAGACAAGAAGAAGACTACTGCTGTCGGAAGTGCATCTTACTGTTTTGGGCTTTTACTGTTTTGGTGCTGATTCTATCTCTGAGGAGGTTGCGGGGTTTTCTCCTTTATGGTTTCCCCGAGGAAAACTCTTTGTGTCTCTTGTCTCTTGTGATGTGCTTATGTTTTATTGCTGTGCTTGTTATTCT
>LPNX010579931.1:3612-15862 GCA_001517045.1 Pseudotsuga menziesii
ATCACATGAGTTATTGTGACATCATGCTAAGTCACCTCACCTTTTTTTTTGACTTTTTATAACTTTGACTTCAATGCAATTTCTCCAAAATTAGCATTAAAATGCCACTCTAATGCCTTGTTAGCCGAATGATGTCTTTCGGGATGCTTCAGCCGACCGAAACCTAGTGAAAGTGGCCCCCGGTATAAAGATTCTGCTACGAGCTTGAAAATGAGCCCAACCATGCCGAAAAAGGACTACAGATCATATTTTTTACATTTTGAATTTTTTCATTTAAACCATTAAAAAATGGCTTTAAAAAAAATTCTCAGAATCAAACGAAACTCTAGGGGGACCTAGTACATGTTCATACGACTCAAACGTAATGCCTAGCACGGTGAAAAACACTGACACGAAGGCTGTAATAACCTCCTAAGGCCGAAACACCAAGACAACTACCTCAGCGTTGGAGGTGTGAGTGAAAAACTCAGAAATTATTAGTCGTTTGTTCAACAACCAATAATAACCAAGGGAAAAAACACTCTGGGCTAGTCGGCTTGATGCTCAAGTCCGGGAAGCCGATTCCTTTATAAAAAATTAAATGTTAGGGCATTTTTTACAATTTCCCCAAGGGGGTATGAACATGTATTTACAAAAAACTTCGAACAGACTCCCAGAAAAAGGCCGACGAACTTTTGAACTCTGATCATGAACAAGTGTACTTGTTCAATACTCTGGCGGGTCACTGAAAATCCACCAAGTGCAAAATTAGTGGATAACAAAGTACATGCTCGAACCTATGGGAATTAAGTAGGTTAGTGGATATTTTGGTGCTTAATTAGAAGAGGACATTACAATATGGAAGGGGGTCGCTTGGAAAAGTGTTGTTTTCAGTGTTGAACTCAAATGGCTAAAGTCAAGCACTTCCAAAAGTATCCTATAGATTCTAACAACAATTGTTCAATTCTAAACATGTTACTAAACCTTCTTGAAAAAAAGACTTGATCATAATCCTTGATACAATACCATAATAACTACTAAGTCTATTATAAATGTGATCAAACAATGAAATACATGAGATGTGAGAAAGAGTACCTTTACTTTTGAAACCAAACCAAATAACGATGAAAATCATGTTGATGCAGGTGGGGGATCGTAATCTAAATGCCAAACCAAAAGCATGTACCTGCATAAAAAATGTTAGTTGTTTTTTTAAATACCGTGCGGAATAGGGATGAATCCTCCTAGAAAAAGCAAATGCGAGGATACAAAAATGAAATAGGTGAAGAAGACACCATGGAAGAATAGACATGGGAAAGAACCGAAATTTGGTAGTACTAGAGCTAAAGAATGCAAAAGGAGGGACTTGAAGATTATCGTATAATTCTAGCAAAGGAAAACGAGAATATGCAAGCATTATCGAGGTATTGATCCCATAGCAAATATGGGGGACGGACACTACGAAAGAACGAATAGAGGAAAGGGGCAAAATTTGGCATCCCTGGAGCTAGCGATGTAAAAAGGAGAGAGTTGGAGATTATCCAAAAATTCCATCAAAGGCGAGAGACGAGAGGCAAGCATTGTCGAAGCATCAACCCCATAGTTGAAGTCTACGGAATGCGATAACAAAAATTGGCATTCATAGAAGTGAAAAGGACAAAATCGAGCAATCAGTCGTTCGATCTAGAAAGAGGTCATCTCGACACAAGCCCTGGCAAAGCCAACGACCTAGAGTGAGCGAATCTTTGGGTATGAGATCAAAGATAAAGTTACCTATAATAGTGAAGAGTAAGGGATCGTCAACTATTCAATTACTCCTTATTCGATAGTAGAACTTTAGCCACCAATTAACAAGCAAAAGGCGATCTAACAATCGTTAATTACAGACTTCAATTTCATATGATTATTGAGATAAGCTTTGCAGATGAAAAGAGGTGAAAATGGAAGGAGGTCACATGGGAAAGTATGTCTTAAGTGTTGAACCCAAATGGCTTAAGTCAAGCACTTCCAAAAGTATCCTATAGATTCTAACTCCAATTGGACAAGTCTACGCATGTTACTAAACCTTCTTGAAAAAGAGACTTCCTAATCACTGATACAATACCATAATAACTACTAAGTCTATTATAAATGTCATTAAACAATGAAATACATGAGATGTGAGAAAGAGTACCTTTACTTTTGAAACCGAACCAGATAACGATGAAAATCGCGTTGATGCAGGTGGAGGATCGTAACCTACATGCCAAACCAGGACACTTACCTGCATAAAAAATGTTAGTTGTTTCTCTAAATACAGTGTGGTAGAGGGACGAATCCTCCCACAAAAAGAGAGCTACAAAGCAAGTGTGAGGATACAAAAATGAAAGAGGTGAAGAAGACACTATGGAAGAGCTAACATGGGAAAGAAGCAAAATGTGGAAGTGTTAGAGCTAAAGAACGCAAAAGGAGGGACTTGAAGATTATCGTAGAATTTTAGCAAAGGAAAAAGACAATATGCATGCATTAACAATGTATCGATCCCAATAGTTGTAGTCTACAAAATGCAATAATGAAGATAGGTACCCTATAGAAGTGAAAACAATGAAGCAGAGTGATGACCTGTTCTATCTAGAAAGATGTCGTCCCGAGTCGGGCCCTACCCAAAACGACAACCTACACCAAGGCGGCCACTAGGGATGAGATCAAAGATAGAGCTACATATAAATTGAAGCGAAGGGGATTATTGACATGAAATCGAGCTGAGTATACAATCAAGAAACCTTAGAAGAGACAAAGTGAGAAAGAAAAATACAAGGAAGGGAATTTGATACCTAAATGTTTTTTGTATTAAGCGATCTAGATCTCCAATTTAACCGACACAGGTTAATAAACCTTTTTGAAAAAGAGACCTGATTGTAATCCCTGTTACAATTGAATAATAACACCTCAGTCTATTATACATGTGATCAAATAATGAAATACATGAGATGTGAAGAGGAGTACCTTTATTTTTCAAACCAACATTGTTAATGATATAAAGACAATTGATGCATTTGGAGGATCGTAATCTCAAATCCAAACTAACCCATGTACCTACATCACAAATGTTTATTAGTTTGGTCAACCATGTGTGGAATAGGGACAACGACTCGTAGAAAAAGGGAGCTACCATGCAAATGTGGGTATAGAAAAAGCGAGGAGGAGAAAAAGACACTACGGAATAACTTATAGAGAAAAGAGGCAAAATGTGGCACTCCTAGAGCTAGCGAAGGAAAAAGGAGGGAGTTGGAGATTATTGAAAAAATCCAGCAAAGGAATGAAACGAGAGGCAAGCATTGTCGAAGGATTGACCCCATAGTCGAAGTCTAAGGAATACGATAAGAAAAATAAGTATCTATAGAAGTGAAAAGGAAGAACTTGAGCAATGACTTGTTCGATCAAGAAAGAGGTCATCTCTAGTTGGGCCCTGCCCGAGCCAACAACCTAGAGTGAGCCAATCACTACGGATAAGATCAAAGATAGAGGTACCTGTAATAGTGAAGAGAAGGGGATCGTTGATTATTGAATTACTCCATAGTCGATAGTAGAACGATAGCCACCAATCAACAAGCAAAATTCGATCTAACAATCGTTAATTATAGAGTGGACTTTCACTTGGTGATTAAGCTAAGATTTGCGGATTAAAAGAGGTGAATATGGAAGGAGTTCACATGGGAAAGTGTAGTTTTAAGTGTTGAACCCATATGGCTAATGTCAAGCACTTCCAAAAGTATCTTATAGACTCTAACTCCAATTGGACAAGTCTACACATGTTACTAAACCTTCTTGAAAAAGAGACTTGATCCTAATCCCTGATACAATACCATAATAACTACTAAGTCGATTGTAAATGTGATCAAAGAATAAAATACATGAGATGTGAGAAGGAGTACCTTTACTTTTGAAACCGAACAAGATAACGATGAAAATCGCGTTAATGCAGGTGGAGGGTTGTAATCTCAATTCCAAACCAAGCCATGTACCTGCATAAAAAATGTTAGTTGTTTTTCAAAATACAGTGTGGAATAGCAACGAATCCTCATAGAAAAAGAAAGCTACAAAGCAAGTCCGAGGATACAAAAAAGAAAGAGGTGAAGAAGACACTATCAAAGAACTGACAAGGAAAAGAAGCGAAATGTGGTAGTGCTAGAGCTAAAGAACACAAAAGGAGGTAATTGAAGATTATCGTAAAATTCTAAAAAGGAGAAGAGAATATGTAGGCATTATCGAGGTATCGATCCCATAGCTGCAATCTAGAGGATGCGATAACGAAGATAGGTACCCTATAGAAGTGAAAACGAGGAAGCGTATTGATGACTTGTTCGATCTAGAAAAGAGTCATCTCGAGTCGGGCTCTACCCGAGACAACGACCTAGAGGGAGTCAGCCATAAGGTTTGAGATCAAAGATAACAGTTACATATAATACTAAAGTGAAGGGGATTACCGACGTGAAATCGAATTGAGTATACTATCAAGAAATCTTAGAAGAGACAAACTAAGGAGAAAAAATAGATGGAAGGGAATTTCATAGCTAAGGTTTTTCGGTTTATTAAGGGACCTAGGTCTGCAAATTAGCCTACACATGTTACTAAACCATTTTGAAAAAGAGACGTGATACTAATTCTTCCTACAGTGAAATAATAACACCTAAGTCTATTATACATGTGATCAAATAATGAAATACATGAGATGTGAAGAGGAGTACCTTTACTTTTTAAACCAACAATGTGCATGATATAAATCCCATAGATCCAGGTGGAGGATCGTAATCTTAATGCCAAACCAACCCATGTACTTGCATCACAAATTTTAGTTAGTTTGGTCAAGCACGTGTAGAATACAGACAACCACTTGTACAAAAAGCGAGCTACCAAGCAAATGCGAGGATGGAAAAAGCGAGGAGGAGAAAAAGACACTACGTAAGAACTGATAGGGGAAAGAGGCGAAATGTGGCAGTCCTAAAGGTAGCAATGAAAAAACGAGAGAATTAAAGATTATCAAAAAATTTCAGCAAAGGAAAACGAGAATATGCAAGCATTATCGAGGTATTGATCCCATAGCTGCAGTCTACATGATGCGATAACAAAGATAGGTACCCTATAGAAGTGAAAACGAGGAAGCAAAGTGATGATTGTTCAATCTAGAAAAGAATTATCTCGAGTCGGGCCCTACCCAAGACAACAACCTAGAGCGATGCAACCATAAGGTATGAGATCAAAGATAGAGTTACATGTAAGATAGA
Organism: Pseudotsuga menziesii; assembly: GCA_001517045.1. Lineage (NCBI taxonomy): Eukaryota > Viridiplantae > Streptophyta > Pinopsida > Pinales > Pinaceae > Pseudotsuga > Pseudotsuga menziesii. The sequence goes on from LPNX010579931.1 coordinate 8,856, forward strand.
AGCGAAATCGATTTTCAATGTAAAATCGAGTTCAGTATACAATAAAGAAACCTTAGATGAGACAAACTACGAAGAAAAAATAGATGGAAGGAAATTTCATAGCTAAGATTTTTCAGTTTATTAAGGGACCTAGGTCTGCAAATCACCCTTCACATGTTACTAAACCTTTTTGAAAAAGAGACATGATACTAATCCCTGTTACAGTGCAATAATAACAGCTAAGTCAATTATACATGTGATCAAATAATGAAATATGTGAGTTGTGAAGAGGAGTACCTTTACTTTTCAAACCAACAATGCTAATGACATAAATCTGGCATTGGTGCATGTGAAGGATCGTAATCTCAATGTCAAACCAACCCATGTACTTGCATCACAAATGCTAGTTAGCTTGGTCAAGCGCGTGTAGAATAGGGACAACGACTCGTAGAAAAACAAAGCTACCAAGCAAATATGGGGATTGTTGCCCACCTATTTCAACTAGGTGGCAACTCCATGTACACGAAGTTGTGCATAATTGTACCTTAGAAAAATATGAGGATTTTTCACTTCTGCAGGGCTATTGCCCTTTTGTAAAACGAAATGTCCACTCCCCTGCGTGGGAAAATTAATGTAATTTTATGTGCTAGTGTGGGTCATATGATACGGATGCCACACCATGGAACTGGTTGTTAGGGAAGTCCCCTCATCGAGTGTTTTTCCCTTTCCAATTGATCTTGTTGCGTAAACGAGTTTAATCGGTTTGGTTTTCACTCAAAATCCTCCAAAGTGGTGACGGGCGTTCTACCAGTCAAGTCCATGAGGTGGCTAAGACTTCAAGGAAGGATTCATGACCATGCTAGGCATTTGCCTAGAGTCTTGCGGAGTTTCGTTGTGTTGTTGTATTTTAATTATTTTTTCGAGTTAATTAATGGCACCCCTTGGTGATTAATTAACTCAGTTTTTGATGTAATAATGTAATTGCTCAAGCATGGCATTTTGTAATAGGGGCTATGAATACAAAGTTAATTGCTATGAAACCCCCTAAGCCACTGCTTCAAGTCCCATGTCATTCTGATGAGAGGTTGTGGAGATAGACTATTTTTGTCTAAACAAGGTCTATTTTTCCTAGGGAATTAATTAACTTCCCTAAGTCAAAATTCACATTTTTTGATTTTGAAGTAAAAAATCAAGAAATGCCATGGTAAGTTGGTTTGAGGGTTCCTAAGCCTAGGAAAACTTATTCCAAAGTATTTCACCCCCCCATGGTCTAAATATTAATTTTTTAAGTTATTTTTTAATTTTTCCTAAGTCAAAATTGGAAAATTTAAAAAAATTAAATTGAAAATTTTAATCTAAGGTGAATATTTATTTTAGCCTAAGTCTAAGGTTAAATTTTATTAATGAAAGCTAATGACTAAATTCAAAGCTAAGTTAAATGGCTAAACCCTAAGTCTAAAGGTGGGCGTCCATGTTAAACCTAACATAAATAGTGGGGCGCAAGCATGAAAGGTTTCCATTTTATTTAGAGGAGGCGCTATACCAAGCTAAAGATGGAGGCGCTATTCATTAGTAATAAGAGGGTGCTACTATGGAGATACAATCAATTTGGAGAAGGGCGCTACAATGGAGAAGGCCCACGCTAAAATTAAATGGAGGCTCTATCATATAAGGGACCCACGCTAGATTGGAAAGGGCCCACGCTAAAATGATGGAGGCGCTAAAATTGGAATGGCCCCACGTCAAAATAGAGGGCACTAGTCCATTTAAATGAGGCGCTAGTATTTGGAGACGTCTCTAATATAAGAGGACGCTAGCTATATTTGGAGGGTGCATGCATTATGGGCCCATGTTTTTACATTGTTTTAGAGGAGCGCTACTACATGGATAGAGGGTGCCATATTTGGAGGAGATTTCCACCATTTTGGAGGGGCGTCTAGCCTAGCCTATGGGCCCATTTTATTTCTATTTTTATTTCTTAACCTAAAAGCTCATCTAATGGTGGATATTTATCCAAAGACCTAGATCTAAAGATGGAGAATACTTGGACATGGACTAAGCTTATGGCCTTTGATTAAAAATTAATCTAAAGGTGGAGATTAATTGAGAAGAATAGAAAGCCAAATACCTAGATCTAGTGGTGTGGATTAAACCCTAGATCTAGATCTAATCTCAACCATTTATCTTCAAGGAGTTGGGGATTGTCTCAACTATTTAATGAGGGTCTCACTCCCTCATTAATCATGATCTCAGATGCTATTGTTATGCTGCCGAAAATTTCTTGCTCTCATATTCTCTTGCTATACTTTGTATTGAAGATTTGCCCAAGTTGGGCCATTAAATAAAAATTTATTTAGAGGGATACTATGCTGCAAACTCTTTCATGATCCGAATCTTTGTAAGGTAACCTTGTATTTGTCTTGTTTGCATTTATTGTATTTTTCTAGTTAGCTCTCCGCAAAGTGTTTTGTGGAGAGATTAAATAATAAAAGTGTTTTTATTCTTTCTTATGAATGATTTGACATTTCTTACAAAGTATTTTGCAGGAACTGTTAGGTATTCATCACTAGGATCACAAATTTTGCAGGCATAGATTTATTTGCAGGTTGTCCAAGCAAGGAGATCTCTCCAAATATCATTCCGACAATTTTTTTTTAAAATTCGGCCATTTACTTTCAGCCTATTTAAAACTGGGTTTTATTCACTGTTTAGTGAATATAACCCTTGTTTTAGGGCCCCAACCTATTATATATTAGTTAGGGCTTATATTTCTGCTGTTTAAACACTATTCAGCTAAGTTTCTTCGATATTTCTCCTTCGATTCTTACAGTTAGTCTGAATATTGCAATTGTATCAGTTCCAGCCTATATTTATCTACACTTTGAGCTTAATCGTGGTATTCCTCATCTGACATCAAGCAATTGAGATCAGAACGTGAAGCGCTCAAAGCTGTTATAAATATTTGTCTGTCATTCATTCTGCATAATAGTTTCCAACCCTTTAAATCTCTCATTTCTGCAATATTTTACAGTCATATTTTTTATGTAAATTTGTGAATTTTGTACTAATATTTTAACAACAATTTTTTAGTGTTTTTCTGTGATTTCCAGCGAAGAATAGTTTGCTGGTTTGTGACAGGTTGTGCATGAGTGAAGGAGATTTAATGCCCGAATAGGCCCAGGATCTCTTCAAACTTCCACCGCTTCAAAAGGGGTTCAAACCCTCAACCCTCTCTCTCATATTTTTCCAATTTATTGTAAACCCCAACGAGAGTCTCTTGGGGTATTCTGTAAAGTCTTGTAAGGCATTTGTAATTTATAAGTAAGTAGATTAGGAAGTAAGGTAGATAACTAGTTCTATTTCCAGCTACCCACCTATCTTTGTGACAGACTATCATCTCTGTCACAAAGATTGTTGTGAGGTGAGTTTACTGTAGTTAGTTGTGTATTTCTTTCAAGTTTATGCAACTTTAATTTTCTGTTTAAAAGTAATCATACAACCTATCAAACCTGTGTATCCTCTATCCGCTTGTCATCTCCCTTTAGGGGCTTCAAGCTGGATATGAAAAACAGGGGAAGTAGGGGCTTAAGTAATTAAAATAACTTTCTTCCTTATACTACAATCAAACTTTTTTCATTTACAAGTCCAAGATCAAATACCGGCACCTCCCATAAGGGATACAGCTTGGTTGATCTTGTTGATCGCTTTAAAATAAACTTTGCAAGTTAATCACTCAGATAAAACTAAATCTTAAAACTTACCAACAACAACTTCCCACATCCTGCTCCTCTACTTGGTTATCACCCTCCGGGGTACTCCGAGATACAACTAGGGGACAGGGAAGTCTTAGTTTAATAGGTATCCATCTAGCCCTTTTTCTGTCAACTAAAAACAGTGACCTCAGGAAGCTAGAAGGGGTAGCAGACCGCAGGCGATCTCTAGGCGCTTCGACATCCTCCTTGTTGAGCACCGGGGCATTGGGGATTGATCTGTGAGCTACGGGTGGGCTTTGCTCCCACTTTGTTGAGCGCAACAGCAGTCCTTCTTTGGCTGGAGCAGTTCTAGATCGGGGTAGTCATACTACCGATTCTAAAACTTAAATCCAAGAAGAAAAACCTTAATAAAATCAACTAAAATAAACCAAGAGACAATTCAAAACCGGTTCTAATACATTCTACTATTTCAAGCACTCTTTCACTCCAATATTGCACTACAATATTTTACTTCCAGCACTTTACTTCTCAGTTGCATCTTTTTACTTTCAATTCTGCAAATGATCATGTGGTGAATGTTAATTGCTTAAAATCTTTTCGTGCTTTAAATTTACTACTGGTTCAATAATCTTCATTCATAACAATTTTCTACCATCTTGTAAATCTGTTTCATTGCCCATACATTTGTTTTATTTCATTACTGTTTACAATTATATTGTTTATTCATATGTTTCATTATTAAACACCGAAGCTATAGTTTAATCGCAGATTAAAATCTAAATTTTATTTGTAAAGTTCATAAAGACACAGTCTATCTTTAGACTCCATTGTAATAGGCACTGGTCTTGTTTATATAAGGTCTTAGCCTCTTTCTTTTTTAAACGATCCCTTTAATTAATCAGTGATTAATTAATAAACCTGGAACTTAGTTTTCCCATAGGGACTACCCCCCTTGGCTCTATTGGGATCTTGCCTAAACGGAGGAGTTGTGGACTGTGGTGACAGTGGTCCCCAGCTCTCACTTGCCCCCAAGGACACACATAGAAGGTTGTGACTTTCCTGCATCTTAAAGTGTGAATTAGGCGGCAACAGAGATGAACACTACGAAAGAACGAATAGAGGAAAGAGGCGAAATTTGGTAGCGCTAGAGCTAGGGATGTAAAAAGGAGAGAGTTGGAGATTATCAAAAAATTCCATCAAACGCGAGAGACGAGAGGCAAGCATTGTCGAAGCATCAACCCCATCGTTGAAGTCTACAGAATGCGATAACAAAAATTGGCATTCATACAAGTGAAAAGGACAAAATCGAGCAATCAGTTGTTCGATCTAGAAAGAGGTCATCTTGAGACAAGCCTTGGCAGAGCCAATGACCTAGAGTGAGCCAATCTTTGGGTATGAGATCAAAGATAAAGTTACATGTAATAATGAAGAGTAAGGGATCGTCAACTATTCAATTACTCCTTATCCGATAGTAGAACTTTAGCCACCAATTAACAAGCAAAAGGCAATCTAACAATCGTTAATTACAGACTTCACTATCATATGATTATTGAGATAAGATTTGCAGATGAAAAGAGGTGAAAATGGAAGGAGGTCACAGGGGAAAGTATGTTTTAAGTGTTGAACCCAGACGGCTTAAGTCAAGCACTTGCAAAAGTATCCTATAGATTCTAACTCCAACTGGACAAGTCTACGCATGTTACTAAACCTTCTTGAAAAAGAGACTTCCTAATCCCTGATACAATACCATAATAACTACTAAGTATATTATAAATGTGATTAAACAATGAAATACATGAGATGTGAGAAAGAGTACCTTTACTTTTGAAACCGAACCAGATAACGATGAAAATCACGTTGATGCAGGTGGAGGATCGTAATCTACATGCCAAACCAGGACATTTACTTGCATAAAAAATGTTAGTTGTTTCTCTAAATACCGTGTGGTATAGGGACGAATCCTCCCACAAAAAGAGAGCTACAAAGCAAGTGTGAGGATACAAAAATGAAAGAGGTGAAGAAGACACTATGGAAGAGCTAACATGGGAAAGAAGCAAAATGTGGTAGTGTTAGAGCTAAAGAACGCAAAAGGAGGGACTTGAAGATTATCGTAGAATTTTAGCAAAGGAAAAAGACAATAGGCATGCATTAACAATGTATTGATCCCAATAGTTGTAGTCTACAAAATGCAATAATGAAGATAGGTACCCTATAGAAGTGGAAACAATGAAGCGAAGTGATGACATGTTCGATCTAGAAAGATGTCGTCTCGAGCCGAGCCCTAACCGAAATGACAACCTAGAGCGAGGCGGCCACTAGGGATGAGATCAAAGATAGAGTTACATATAAACTGAAGCGAAGGAGATTATTGACGTGAAATTGAGCTGAGTATACAATCAAGAAACCTTAGAAGAGACAAAGTGAGAAAGAAATATACAAGGAAGGGAATTTGATACCTAAAATATTTTTTTTTTATTAAGCGATCTAGGTCTCCAATTTAGCCTACACAGGTTAATAAACCTTTTTGAAAAAGAGACCTGATTGTAATCCCTGTTACAATTGAATAATAACACCTAAGTCTATTATACACGTGATCAAATAATGAAATACATGAGATGTGAAGAGGAGTACCTTTATTTTTCAAACCAACATTGTTAATTATATAAATACCATTGATGCCTTTGGAGGATCGAAATCTCAAATCCAAACTAACCCATGTACCTGCATCACAAAGGTTTATTAGTTTGGTCAACCATGTGTGGAATAGGGACAACGACTCATAGAAAAAGGGAGCTACCATGCAAATGCGGGTATAGAAAAAGCAAGGAGGAGAAAAAGACACTACGGAATAACTTATAGAGGAAAGAGGCAAAATGTGGCACTCATTAGAGAGAATTTGAGGTAAAAAATGGGCCTCAAAAGGACCAAAATGTACTATAAAAATCAACCAATTACATTATAGTAGATGACATCATCCCCCATGGTTGAGGTGGCATTGCATGAGTTAAGAATGATTATTTGTCACATTTTCTATGGTGGATGAAAACCCATAGTTAACCAAGGTAGTGGTACAAATACTTTTAAGTCATAAAGTGAAGTACTCATAATAAAAAGTCATTTCACACTTTCTCATAAAATAATATTATTGTTATTTTCAAGTAAAGTACTCACAATTCACTTTCTCATAAAATAATATTATTGTTATTTTCTAATAAAGTACTCATAATTCATAAAAATGTCTTTTAACATTTTTTTATAAAATAATATATTGTCATTTTCATGTTTTTTAATTTTAAATTATATATTCACTCAATT
>LPNX010579954.1:0-41545 GCA_001517045.1 Pseudotsuga menziesii
TCTCAATTTTTTTATTTTATTGGTTTATATATATTAATTTTTATATATTATTTTTAATATTTTCAAATATATAATAATCATAAAAGTTTTATAAAAAAACATAAACAAAAACTCGAAAACACAACAAAAAACACAATTAAAATATTAAAAATAATATATAAAAATATGCAACTTTATGCAAACACATAAAGTTGCATAAAAAAAAACATAAAAATCAATTACAATTACAATTCTTCTTATAAAAAAACATCAACATAAAATAAAATATAAATTATCCAGCCTTTTATTACAGCTACACAGCACATGGCCCTCTATCACAGCTCCATAGCTTCTTTAACTGATGCTTGGAAATTCAAATTGAATTCAAAAAAGAAAACCTCATTTGTTACAAGCTACACCAATAAAAACACAACACAGAGACAGACATATTCAAACAAACCACACAAATATAGACATACATACCACACCACGGAGGAAGCGCTTCCTTCCATAGACTAAAAACTTAACATGCAAATAACAAAGAAGGTAATGAAACAACTAGATACAAATTAAGACATATATATGTATGGAGTGCAAGTGATGTGTTCTTGAATTTTTGTGATATAATTAGAACGATTATCCAATTTCAAAATCTAAGAGGCAAGCAGAGCCTCTTATCAAGCCATTAACTTATCAAATAATTTGTAAGAGAGAAAACATAAAACCAAGATGACTCTTCTCTCTCAAGAAAATTTGTTAAGTTGATGGTTTGATAAGAGGCTCTAGTTCCCTCTCAAATTTTGAAATTGGATAATCTCTCTCATTCTATCACAAAAATGCAAGAACACATCTGGTGCACTCCATACATATATGTCTTAATTTGTATTTGGTTGTTTGATTACCTCCTCTGTTATTTGCATGTTAAGTTTTTATTGTGTAAAACAAAGCGCTTCCTCTGTGGTGTGGTATGTATGCTTATATCTTTGTGGTTTGTCGGTATATGTTTGTGTCTGTGTTGTCTTTGTATTGTTGCAGCTTGTAAAAAAGGAGGTTTTCTTTTTTGAATTCAATTTGAATTTCCAAACATCAATTATGGAAGCTATAGAGTTGTAACACAGGGATAGGTCCACTACAAATGTTGTGGAGTTGTAATAAAAGGATGGATCATTTACAGGTATGTCTTATTTTATTTTATGTTAATGGTTTTATGAGAAGAGGAATTGTAATTGTAGGTTGAATTTAAGAATTCAATAAAAATAAAGAAATATTCACCCGTTAGTGGTGTAAGAGGGACGTGCTTCACGAGCTTCAACTTCATCGAAGGGAGATCAACCCTTTTTCTTCACATCCAAGGTCACCTTCCTCAAGTCGAGACCAATATATAAATTTCAAAGCCATTACACCCAATACAGGATGAATCTATTAAATACATTAACGCCTTACAATTGCTATAGCTTCAACGGAGGTACTTGTAATTGGATTTATTATTTAAGTTCCGTTAATGTATTAGATCAAACTTCAAAACAAGAAACCCTGCAAAACAAGCGCAAACTTCAAAGGAGAAACCCACATAGATCTGTGAGCACCTCTGCCGAGCAGATTGTGAAGGAATGTAGTATATAACAATCTACTGCTGAAAGGATTATAATCTTAACATCAGTTATGAATATTATTATGAAAATTTTAAATTTTAATTTTAGTATGAATATTATTAAGAAAATTTATTGTTTCTTGAAATGGCTGGTTCTCAACCGCCACATTGTAATGTATAAATAATTTCATTTGGCTATGTAATACAATGAATCGGGATTTATTACCAACAAGTGGTACTAGAGCAGGGCTGTCTGCCATTAGTCCTGCCTACCAAAACTTCGTTCTGCCATATCTATTTCAGGCTGCTTGGCTGCGTACCCATCGCCAGTCTGCCCCTGCGCGCATTCATTATGTGCGTTTATTTTCTGCTCATACGTTTGATGTATAATGATACCTAAACCTAATTTCCACCATTAAACTATGCGTGGAGTTTAATTGTGCTGTGTTTTTGTGAGTGAGACTCCTCTCCTGCGTTTTGTCAAGGCTGAGCCCTAGGGGTTTCCATCGCTGGTTTGCAGTTGTTTGGCATTATATGTGCTGCGTGAGTTTGAATGCTTTTAAGACTGCAAATACTGCTGCGATTTCTTTGCTGTATATTTGATGACTTCTGTGTATGATATATGCTGCTGTATTGGAGTTACCGGTGACTGAGAATATATGCGTTGATTTATTGCATTGAAGAGCCTGTGCTGGAGATTAATGAAATGCATATGTTGAAGACTGACATTATATATGTTGCGTGACTGCAAAATATTGTGACTGATATATGCTGATGGCACACTGATGAAGAGTTGGAGATAGCCTGCGTTGAGCGTGGACTGGAGATAGCCTGTGTTGGAGCTGCTTGCATCAACGTTCAAGCTTGCTGAAGCCTGAAGCCTGCTTGTGCCTGCCATGAAGGAGACCTACGTGAAGCCTGAACAATAATTTGTTGTGAGAGCTGCGACCCATGTTTTGAAGCTCTAAAACGTCCACGACCAGATTGTAGAGGAGCGTGATGGAAAAGGTGGGGCTCGACAGCTTGTTTCCCTGGTATACTACTACGAGCAAGAGCCACGCACTAAATAATATTCTAATCTTAAATTTGCCTTATCTGGTTTTTGGGAGGTCACGCCTGGTTATCTATGTGAATTTGATGGTTATCTTCCTCGTTCTTAGACCAATAGCTATTGTCTAGGTCACTGTTTCTTTGTCGGCCTTCGTGTCATTGTTGCTTCAGCGTTATTCCTTGCCTCAGCCTCAAACTGAGGCCCCCATTCCATGGACTGCATATTCATATTATTCAGCATCTCAGAATTCAGAGTATAACCACTACTTCCAGTAGTTTGTTCACAATACCCTTTGTGAATTTGACTTATCTGGTGCGATATAGTGAGAGGACTGAACGCTGAAATAGCGTGGTGGAAAGAAAAACCCTATTTCATGAGTTTATAATCTGAAGACTGATATATATCTATTACGTTGAAGCCTGCGTGGAGAAACTGCGCTGCACTGTGCACCATTACCTGCGTGTTGTATTGCCGTGACTGGTGTGAAGTGCGTGTAGTATTGACTACGACCTCTCATTCTACACTCTTTCCCATAGCCTGTTTGTGTAGATGCTGTAATTGGAGATTGATGGATCTTTCCTTTTCCTTTGTGTTGGAATGAAACCCTAATTTCTATGCATGGAGTTTAAGTGAAAAGTATGCAAATATTTTCATTTGCATTGTTTGAAAGAGGCTTGTGACCTGGCTTCTGTATTGAAACTTTGATATAGATGTAAAGACTAGTGCCTTCTCTCATATGCATGAAGGATGATGGGTGGAATGGGCCCATGGATGCTGTAAATTTGAATTAAAGTGCATAAAACCCTAGTTTTTCCCTAGTTCCAAACTGATATAATGAAGACTGATATAATGTATGCTGCTGATATAATGTATGCTGCCAGACTGATATAATGCATGCTGCGATTTGAGACTATGTAATGGATGCTGAGATTTGAGACATTCTTATGTGTGAATGATATCATATATTGAACACTGCATAATACCTATCAGCATATCACTTCTGCAACCAAGTTGAAGAGATGCCTGAGTGGAGCTGCGTGGAGCTGAATATGAAGATTGTTGCTGCGATCCAGACAATTGCTGCTGATAATTGCTGCTGCTAATCACTTGATTTTGCAGGGTATATAGTCTGGTGCTTGATTTTTGTGCACTTATATCATTTGCACACTAATATATTAGCTTTTGGTGCCTCCACATATTGTATAAAAAGGAATGTTGCTGTATATCTCAAACTCATGATTGATATATTTTGTATACTGAAGAAGCTTGTGTATGCTCACCTGAAGCTTGCATTGTATTGACCTTGGAAGAGACTATAGACCTGCAAGGTTTTTATTTGTTTTCTATTTCTCTTTGTCATATCAAGTTCCATTATTGTAAATTACACTAACAGTTGTAAAGATGTACTCTTTGGCATCTAATATTGGTGCTTCCATTGCCGGCAAAGACCAATCCAAAGACCCTTCCAAGGGAGATTGCAACAAGAGAGGAAGAGGAAGAAGAAACTTCTGAGGTAGAGGGGGCAAAAGATCAGATTTGCAGTGCAAGAATTTCGGAAAGACTGGGCACACATCAGATCAATGTTGGGCTTCATGGGACTCCATCAAAGACAAGCATAACCAGAAGAAAGATGACCAAGATGCTAGTAAATTTTCTGATTCTTGTATTGTTGCACATTGTAATCTTGGATTTAATGAAATGACTTCTCTTTCATCTTACAAAGATTGTTGGTTGCTTGATACTGGTGCAACATCACACATGACATTTAGAAAAGACTGTTTTGAAGAACTAAATGAAACAATAGATGGCATAGTTTACTTTGCAGCTAAGTCAAGTATTAAACCAAAGGGAATGGGCACCATTAGACTGAAGATGCCTGGATTCCCTGATTTCTTGTTGAAGAACGTTCTCTATCTTTCAGAGTTGCAGAGAATCCTGCTGTCCTTGGTGGAGATTCGACAACAAGGCCATTCCATCCACATGTTTGATGGAATCGTTGAAATAAGAAAGTCCTCTGACAACCAAGTCATCATGACTGGATATGAAGATGGGAAGCTGCTGAAGCTCAAAGGTTCATCCGCAAGATTCCAGAACTATGCATACCTCTCTCAGCATGGAGAAGGTAATATGTCATCTAGCTCATTGTGGCATGCAATATTTGGTCATCTAAATTATAACAGTCTTCGTTTGTTGAGAAAGAATGGTGTATTTGGCTTGCCCACCATTCCCAAAGAGAAGAACAAATGTGATGCATGTATTTTAGGGAAACATAGTAAGCTGCCATTCCATGAATCTAATTTCAGAGCAAGTAGGAAATTAGAACTAGTGCATTCTGATTTGTGTAGCCCAATGCCAACTCCTTCAGCAAATGGGAATAAGTACTTTATGACATTTGTTGATGATTACTCACGAATGTGCTGGATTTACTGTTTAAAGACAAAGTCAGAAGCTTGATAGAAAAACAAGCACAATCAAAAATTGGTACACTTTGTACTGATAATGGAAAAGAATACACTTCAAATGCTTTTGAAGCTTATCTTCGTCAGCATGGAATTGCACATCAGACTACCGTTCCCTACAATCCTCAACAAAACGGTGTAGCAGAGAGAATGAATAGAACCATAATGAATATGGTTCGCTCAATGATGTTTTTCAAGAATGTCAAACTAATGTTTTGGGGTGATGCAGTAAAATGTGCAGCATATTTGAGAAATAGAAGTCCATCAAATGCTCTTGATGACAAGACTCCACATGAAATGTGGTTTGGCCATCTCCCTTCAGTCAGGCATCTCAGATTTTGTGGCTCCACCTGTTATGCCTTGATTCCGAAGGAGAAAAGAAACAAGCTTGGTGCACGAAGAAGAAGATGCATTTTCCTGGGGTACGAAGAATACTCCAAGGCATACCATTTGTATGATGAGGTAAACAAGAAATTTGTTATTTCCAGAGATGTCATTTTTCTTGAAACTAATAAAAATGACCAGTCCATTGAGAGACAGCTTGATCATCTGGAAAATTATCCTCATCCAAAGAATTATTATGAAAATGAATATGAAATTCCAAACCTTGAAGGGGGGATTCCTATTCTGGATCAACCTTTGGAATTTCCATATGAAGCACCACCTCCCCCGCATGAAGAAGTTCCTGCTACTTCACCTAATCAAGAGATTCAACTGGATGATGTGATTGAGAGAATTGAAAGACTCTCAATAAATGATGAAGAACCACCAGCTGATCAACCAGGACCATCACAGAAGATTCCTAAATGGGCCACAAAGACACTTGAAAGTGTCCATCCAGATGAAGTTGGAAAGACGGGAACGAGAAGTTCAAAAAGACAAGAAGATGGAGGAGGAGCAGATAATTCAGGTGATGACATGGATGTATCATTTGATTGTGAATTTAATTTATCTTCTAACTTTTAACCAACTTCCTTTGAAGAATATTCTACTCAAGTTGAGTGGAAAGAAGCTATGCAAAATGAGTATGATGCACTCATAAAGAATGGAACTTGGAAGCTGGTTGACCCTCCAGTTGGAACCAAACCAATTGGCTACAAGTGGGTGTACAAGAAAAAATACAGATCAGATGGCTCACTTGAGAAGAACAAAGAGAGGCTTGTAGCAAAAGGCTATGCACAGAAAGAAGGAATTGACTATGAAGAAACATTTTCTCCTACAGCAAAATGGGCTACCATCCGTACCTTACTCTCTTTAGCTGCTTAGAAAGGGTGGAAAGTTCATCAAATGGATGTGAATACTGATTTCTTGAATGGAGACTTGAAAGAGAATATCTTCATGTCTCAGCTAGAAGGATTTGTTGTGAAAGGAAAAGAACAAAAGGTATGCAAGCTTGTCAAATCCTTGTATGGCCTAAAACAAGCGCCTCGCACTTGGTATGAAAAGTTAACCGAGCATCTTTTGAAGTTAAATTTCAAACATTTTGATCTTGATGATGCAACACTGTTTATAAAGAAAGTTGGAAGATCTGTTGTGTATCTTGTGGTGTATGTAGATGATCTTTTGATGACAGGGAACAATGGGAACTATATATCATCCATAAAGAAAGATTTGAAAAAGATCTTTGAAATGACAGATATGGGACATCTCCACTATTACTTAGGAATTGAAGTCACTCAACATCCTAAGTACATATTCCTATCTCAGAAAAAATATGTTGGAGAACTACTAAAAAAATTTTGCATGACAGATTGCAATCCTATATCTACTCCAATGGAATAGAAAATGAAGCTCACATCAAGCGAAGGAAAAGAATTTGAAGATGCGACCAAGTATCGACAACTTGTAGGAAGTCTTATCTACCTTACAACTACTAGACCAGATATTTCTTATGTTGTTGGCATACTTTCAAGGTTCATGCATAAACCTTGTGAAGTACACTGGTGAGCTGCAAAGAGGGTTCTAAGATACTTGAAGGGGACTCAAGACGTTGGACTCAAGTACTCGAAAGTGGATGACTTCAAACTTATTGGGTACTCCGACTCAGATTTTGATGGCGATAAGGAGACAGGAGTATCAACTTCTGGATACACTATCAGTCTTGGATCAGCAGTTGTTTCATGGAGATCACGCAAACAGTCAGTTCCAGCAGATTCAACAACAGAAGCAAAATATGTGGCTACAGCTGAAGCAACGAAAGAAATAGTATGGCTCAGGAAGATACTTGAAGATTTGCAAGAAAAACAAGAGAACTCCACTCCATTGTACTTGTTGGTAATAACTCTCGATTCATTGTATTACATAGCCAAATGCAAATATTTATACATTACAATGTGGCGGTTGAGAACTAGTCGTTTCATCTTCCTATGCATCTATTCATATTCCTATTTATTATTTATTTACAATAATCCCGATGGATTATTCTAACATTTCTATTGAAATAATATATTTTAACTCTTAACATTTATTTATAGTATAAATAAAAATAAAAACAATGAAATTGAAAAAAATAAGAATTATAAAATTTATTATGTTATTTGCCCATAAATGTTAAAGCAATGGGTAATGAATAAATTTAATGTCAAATATGTGTATGCTAGCTTACTCAATTAAAAATAAAAAAAAATTATTATGTTTATAAATTCAAAATTATGTATATTAAAAAATGGTATTCACAATAATTGTATTTTAACATTTGTTTTTAATTATTTTTATGTTTGGTAAATAAAATAAAGTTTTATAAATAACTTTGTGTTTGTAAATTTATAAATGTTTTTTTTATGGAATTGTATGTGAAATTGTTTAATTATTTAAAATATTTATATAATTTGTTATAGGATTTTGGTATGAAACTTTAAATGTTTGATGTTGTGTTTTTTATTATTTTTTTTTTATAAAACTTTTTATGATTATTATATATTTGAAAATATTAAAAAATAATATATATATATTCTATTTTTTATTTTTATTCTTAAATATATATATTTTAAAAACTACATAGCAATCACACCCTGTTGAGCATATCGTTCATGCTCTTTAAGCTAGGGAATACCAAAATAAACAATGAGATAAGACCTATTATTTAATCATCTTAACATTGTATTGGTTATGCATCCATCTTAATTTAATTAATAGATTAAACCAAGAATGCTGAACATCCAAGGCTCAAAAGGCTCACTTGAAGCAAACGAAGAGTGATGGTTAGATGGTTCGCTTGGTGAATGTGTAACAACACCTTAGGTTTGAGTGGTACAAGTTTTGAAAGTTTGTTTGGTGAAACTATGGAACAGCCCTCTTAGTGGCCCATATAGAATAATGTTTGAAATGCTTGGCATTTTGTCCACTACACAGGCATGTGTGGAGAGGCTTGAAATGGCCAGACATTTTCATGTCTTTATCCCTACTCTTGACCTAACACATATCATAGCTCGTAACTATCGCAAATTAAGAGTTTGAAGTGCTCCTTCTTCCAATTATTCGATTTCATCTCTTTTTGTACAACGTTAAAAAAAAATCATTTAGTTGAGAATGGTCTCCCTCCACCATATGTGAATGAATTGTATTGAATGTTCATAAAATTTATAGATATTAACGCCACCCACTTGTTGTAATAATTAGGTTACTAACAACGAGATGATATCATGACGATGTTGTTGTGATGGCAAGTCAATGTAGTGTTCTATGTCAACTCATATAACATTGAATTGCAACACTTGTGGGAACAATGCCATTTGTAGTTGCATGTGTTCGATGATGTCTATCTCCACTTTCATTAAATTGTTGAGGATAATTATCGTTGAACACATCATGATATTTTAAGATTTATATTGAGTTCCATTATATGATGATCTTTATGTGTGGTGATTATAATATTCTGAATTTTGGAGCTAACATTTATAGGCATGTGCCTATTTATTATGATGATTATTTTGATGTCTTATTTTATATTGGGTCAAAGACCCCATCGCATATGAACATAATGATTTGTTTTATATATTGGGCATAAGCCAATTATTGATGATATATGTATATGCATGTTTGTGATGGGCGTGGACCCTAAAGCACATGATTGACGAGATGTTTTGTGTTGAGTGAGAAGCATTGGAACACTTGAGTGATTGATGAATTGTGTTGAGTAAGAAGCTTTGGAGCACATGAGTACTTACTTTTGTGTTGAGTGAGAAGCTCTGGAACACATGAAAAGATAACTGGATGTGTTGGGCATAAGCCCTGGAGCCTTCCATGTTGATGTTGAGCATAAGCTCTGCAGCATTGGATCCTTGGCCATTGTATCCCTAGGTATATCGTACAAATATATCCTAACATTTAGTGTTGGACGAAAGCTCTGAAATTGCACTATGTTTATAAATCCCTGCTATGGGCGTTGAGTGTGGGCTCTTGTAAGCGCTAGGGGTTACAGAAAAGAATTTAATAACTTCCGAGTGAAAATGACTTGCGAAAAGTATTGATCTCATCCTACTTATTTATAAGTGATTAAATGAAATTTCATTTTTTTGTATTCTCATCAAAGTACTGAAGAACTACCACGTTATACGAGGGAAATCCAACATGCAAGGATATTTAGAGTTGCCTAGCCTAGTAGACCTAAGCCACCTATCTACTTGACTTTAATGAAGAAGTGTCATTAAGTCTAGGGATCATGGTACATGATGCCCAAAGAAAAATGTTAACAAGTGTTATAATACTATATATTTTATACATATTGTGTATAAAGAATTAATTATGATTAAATATATAATTAAATAAAAGAAAGAAGAGAATATCCATCAATTATTATTTATTATTAAATGATTAATAAATAGTATAATGCCTATGAAAGTTTAACTAGGAACTAGTTAAAAGTTCCTAATTTAAATATTGATAATTACTCAAAGTAATTGAAAAGGGTTAAATCAAGAAACCAAGGTTTGTTGATTTAACCATCCCTTTGACTGAAAAGTCTGTCTATAAAGACGCAAGCTAAGGAAAGGCTTGGGGTCCTGATCTATCATTAGAGTCATCAATTTTCTTCATGTTTTCTCTCAAGTAAATTCTTGAAGAAAAATTTCCTCGAAGGAAAAAGGAGAACTGATCCATATCTAATACACCAGATAGGAAACCTTACCTTAGGAACTCTAAGCTACTTGCATGTTGGAGTCCATCTCAAGGGGATCTGTATTAGAACCAGGAACAGTTCTGGGTCATGGTTGGGAAGAATGTGGTAGTTTCCAAGTGATTTGGTCATCAAAATCAAAGGTGAGATTTGCCGTAAATTGTTAATACTGGTTATTTAGAAAGTGTGCAGGTTCAACCATTAAAGAAGCTTCACGAAGAAAAATTATAGGTATGAGTTCTTATAATGTCAAGTTCATTTCTAGGGTAAATGTTGGCTGCTTTATATAAATGCTCTTTATATATATTTCCAACCCTAGAAATAATGGTTCTGTCCATATCTCCTAGGGTTACATTTCTTAAATTTTAACCCTAGACCGTCTATGCTATATTCTAGATTAATTGATGGATATGTTAGATGAATGTTTTCAATGTATCTACTAACCCTATGTATTTGATTTTCTCGCTACACTCTTTTAGGGTTTGTATTTTCTTCAATACTCTCTTGGGTTGTAAATGTTATCATAGGCTATATATAACTAGGATTGCATCTCTAAGTTTGTTTGTGTATTCATTCAATATTCAGAAATTCATACTATAAACTAGGTGAATCCAGACCTGCTATTTATTGCCCACCTATTCTTTATAACTCTACTGACATATTTCATTTGTCAGTAGAGACATGTTCATATTATAGTAGATTTAATCATAGGAGCAAAATTAAAGAAATAAATATACTAATTAGATACTTAGGGTATTACTTACAAACATAACTACTTTATAGATAAATTTATATAAAGATAAAGTCATCAAGCATAAACATTTCTAAAAGCTATCTATACTTTTTAATCCAAAAATATGTAACTCATCTAAGACCTTTCAAGGTCTGCCATATTAAGAATATACTAGTATTTAAACTTTGCATTTAAATTATCAGTATCAGAACTAAATAAACGAAGGAAGCATCGTGACCATCCATGTGGTCCTTTACAAATATGTGCCCCATAATTCATACAAAAAAATTACATAACTCATCAAACATTACCATAACCAAATTAAAATAATACATCTTATACAGTAATCATAACCTATTACATAGCATCAAAATCATCCTATAAACAATATGTATGTGGGAAACAATCTTTATAAACCACTGCCACACTGCTAAGGAAAACTATGATTTCGCTATAGGCTCAGCTTCGGCCAACGTTTCAAATACACAGAGTCTATTTACTCGTTAAATACAACAATGAATGGCATTGTGGGCTTATAAACCCTCGCTTCTACAAAAACCCACGAATTTATTGTATTAAACAACCAAGAGATGCGACACATAACATTCACCTAAGTCGCGACCATGCCAAATTATAAATTACATAGCAAGTATTAAAACCAACTACTCTGTTAACGAATCACCCCTACACTATTCATTAAATTATCTACATTAATAAAATAACACCAAGACTATCGCAGCCATGATGGGGAAGGTCCAAGCCATTCAAGGATTGTTCTTTCAAAACCCACGTTGTTCACATTACAGCCATTAAAATATACATAACACACAAACCTCAAACGAAGGCGAATGCATGTTTCCAAACCAAATTAATAGACCATAACATAGAACATACATTACAACACAGTAAGCAAAATGACATGAGTTCTTTAAAAAAAAACGTAGAGTGTAAACATCATACATAGTATGGTAAAGAAGTATCTCCACATAGTCACTTCCAAAGCAAAAAACGAAGTCTATGGGCATGCCAATGGGCTATGACACCATTGAAAGCAATGGTGCATCCCATGGCTCAAAGGCCCAAGCCAGTAAATCATTACAAACCCAAAATTTAAACACAGAACGAGAGGGAGTGCAATTTCAATACATGACTGAAGCCATTAAAACATTGTTCAAAATCCAAGTCTGTAATCATATGCCTGAAGGCGAATTTTAAAACCCCACATCAAAACCCACAGCATAAAACCCCAACCAAACAACAAATCTATGCGCAGTCTTCCCAAGAGGGTCGAGAGGTAGAATGTATAGATTTGCTCACAAACTTATCGTCGCCATGATTACAAAACACTTGATGCCAACAGAGTTGGAGCCACACTGCTCCTCGTTACTTTTCGGCACCTACAAACACAAGAGAAACTAGGAATGAAAAGTGTGGCCACATTCATAACATTAAACCAAAACAATGTGTAGGCATATCAACCAGACGAATCATACCTCATGGTCTGGAGGTTGCCTCCATGATTTTATCCTTGCGCAAAGCCAAGATGCACAAACCCCAAATGATAAACACAATGCACAACCATCGTGACCCAAGCCTAAGGAAAGGCTGGCACAATTTCCAAGGACATTAAATGCACCATTTGGTGGCCATTAACGTAACACTAAACCCACTCTCCATGGTTAAAGTGTCGTTGCATTTGTGACCTCCAATACAAAGCTTAAACCCTGCTATCATATGGTTTCTACCATATGTTATAGTTTCGCCACCCCAAAACCTTAATGCATATTGTATACTATTACATTGTAAGAAATGTTGTAAAGTCTCATTCATATATAAGTATGCGCTAGTCTAAAGTCAAGAATCCAAGCTTAAGTATAAGGGTAATGTTTAAGCCATAGGTTTAGAGCTTAGGGTCTTAACCCCCTTAGTATCAAAGTATCAATGCTTAAGGACCATGGCATACTAACATCTCTGACTATGATAAGACCAAGGTCCGAACAAGTAACCAAGTTATGAGCTGCCATTAAAACAAGAAATATGTTGATAACTGTAATAAAATAGACATCAAGTGCAATTGTATAGATTGCATAAGTATCACATAGTTAATTATCTAGGCTAGATAATTAACAAATTTTAGATTACATTGCTACAAATATGAAAGAGTAATGAAGCGTAATGATGAACAATAATTGAAAAATAAAGACTAAAATGATTCCAGCTCCATACTAAGCCTTGTGTCGCGAGATAAACCTGGAAGTAAATAAAATAGGTGCCTTAGTTCGATTGTACTAAGTATGTCTATATAACAAAGTAATATTTTACCTCTCAAACTGTCATGGGAGAACAAGTCCCGCCACTTTGCCTGCTTTGTTTTCAAGAACAAAGTTAAGTTAGGACTCCATAATTAACACGTGCGACAATGCAGAAAGGATGAAGCACATAAATCAAGTAACAACACGTAAGCAACAAAAGTGTAAACATAATAATAAGTAGTAAATAGCAGTACAACACCATAAGTAAAATAAATTTAAAAAATGACTAAAAGTAAATGACAGAACATGAGAACATCTTATGAATAAACATAGGTACATGAAGTGTACAATAGAGTTCCATAAGTGAATAATGTTCCGTCTAGGTAGTTTTTCTAGCCTATAATTTTTTTTTTGATTTTTTTTTGGGACATTACAGTGATATCCTCTTATGTGTGGCAATTCAAGGTGATGTGGGACCCTATTTATGGTCCATACTGTATTGACCATGACCCACTAATGAAACAACATCATACATGTGTGGAGAGAAATCTATAATGTGAAAATTTATGCACCTTCATGCTTTGTTAGATGTCATTTTAACTTCTTTCTCATTGTTGGATGTAATTAATATCATCAACCCCATACTTGCTTTAGTGTTCGAGTCATTGTTGATCTAAATGTTGTCAATTCTCTCCACAAAAGTTTCAAATCCATAATGTAATGATGAATTAAATGTGCATCAAAATCAATATTTCAAAGTGATGAGAGGAACTTTGTGTTCCATGTCAATTACTATGTGAAATAAGTTTCTCTTACCCTACCATTTCATAACAAATATTTGGTTAGTTTTTGGGAGATCAATTCTACCTAAAATATTTCCAGTCAACGTAAAGCTTGAATATAAAAAGAATTGTTTTTCTTGTGAAATAAATGGTTAATAAAAAGGAGATCAACACATTTTCTATATGGAATCCATGCTTCCTAGGCTTCAATACTGTACTAGATCCATAGTATATCTGATCTACTCACACACTAGAGTGTTTCTTACATATTAGAGAATTATTTAACAATTCTCTTCGACCATTAACTTTCTAGATAAAGTCTACAATCTATAGAGAAGGAACCCTATTCAAAGAAAAGGGGAGTTTTTAGAGCATCATTGAATAAATGGTTTGTGTGCAGTGTTAGAACTAAGATTGTTGTATTAAAGTCAATCTACATAACCATTTGGAATGTCTAAAGTGAAGAGCATAAGGGAATTGGTTGTTAGGATATGAAACAAAGGGGGAGGAATCATACCTAAATATTATCGATCCACAACTCATGAACAAGAAGTGACCAGGATATTTGGAGCTCATTAAAGGTGGATAGATTATAATATTTGTTTATCACTACTTCTCATAGTGAGAACATACTAATAAAGACTGTAACTAGAAGTGGCTCGTGATTTTGGTTATTAGGGATAATAGGAAGACAACATGAAGGTGAAAGAGAGGATCATAGAGAAAATTGCACAAATCTTTTTTACTTACCATTTCTCTATTAAAAAGAAAGAAAAACTTTAAATATTATATCACATGATCTATGTTAGCCAAAAATATTTCAAGCTAGATTGACCTTCTGGAAACCAATTAAATCTTGGGTTCAAAATAGTAATGAGGCAAAATAATTATGGATGGAAAGTGACATGGAACAAGAGGTTCATCTTATTTCATTGAAATTCTTATTTGGATTCACATTTAATTCATTATTTAAGACATGACTTTAAAACTCTTCCGGAGGGACAATTCAACATTTAGATAGACAATGAATCAACTATAAATGTGAGTACAATGGATATTAATTACATACAATACTCCCCCTTAATTACTATCATAAATGATTATAGACTACAATATTTCCAACAATACAATTCACAATTCCTTTTCCAGGTTACAAGATGTGTATTGTTGTAAGTATCATAAAGTCTGTAATTGTTAGTGATAGTAATTAAGGGGGAGTAATTACTCTCATCATCCCCACACTCACATTTATGATTGATTCATTGCATAAATTTTGTGATCCTCCTAGATGATAAATAATATCTCTTATGAAAGGGATATTACCCATATCCTTTAGCATTAAATTGATGCAATGTGCAAGACAAGGAGTCCAAAATAAGGTCAGATGCATCATCATAAGTAACATGGAAACAACCACATAATTAGTAGTGTTATGTGCTATGAATTAGACAACATTCTGCAGACCTATCTCTTAGATGAACCCATATAACAACTCACATAATATCTCTGCATCTTTGATATGTGCAGATGCATCAACATATCTAATAAACATTACCCCCCTAGGGAAACTAACTAAGAAATTAAGAAGGTTGCTACACTTTTGATTAGTCCAACCATTTAACATAATTGTGCATCCTATGAGTCCGCATGACTCCTTAAAATTCTCCAATCATGAGTGTAGTCAACCTAGATGGTCAACCTTTTTAGCTTGTAGTCAACCTTTTTATCTTGAAGGATAGGCACTCTTAAGTCATAAAAGGTGGGGACCTTATACCCTGTACCAACACAAACAAAAAAATGAAGCATAGGTTGGTAGAAGCGGTTGGTTTTGGTAATGATGAAAGGAATGTCTCTCTATAAAAAAAAACCTTCCCACAAGTCTGTCTGCTTCTTCCTTCTCCTTTATTTTAACCATTGACTTGATAGAAGGTTGTGCACCAACAGTGGTTCTTGGAACAAAGAAAGTTGAGGCCATTGAAGGAATTGTGGAATTGGAAGGTGCACCTAAGGTTAAAGGTTTCATTTCCAATTATACTAATTCCCATTTCAATCCTCATTTATTCCCTCACATATTGCTTTATATTCATATCATGAAGTGATTTATTAGCAATTTGAACAATTTCTAGGGTTCCTGTTCAAATATTCCCACTTCATTCCTAGGAATTTGTGCAAGGCAGTATTTCAATTAATTGATCGTCCCTAAATTTCCTTTCCGCACAACTTGCAAGTAATTTTTTTCCTATTAAACCCCTAAAGGGGCTTGCCATATACCACATACAGTCCAAAGCTTTAGGAATTTTGGTTTTTTTTCACAACAAATGATTCTTGTAAAAAAATTTAAAATGAAGTTCATTTTCAAAATTGAACAAGGAATATAGTATATAGTAATAATCATTGAAATCCCTCGCCCGTTAGCTGGTATTCGTCCAGCCATTCAGATAGTGACCGGCGTTTTTCTAGCTATGCATTACACACCTCATGTGGATCTAGCTTTCAACAGCGTAGAACACATCCGTCTGTTGGAAACTTGTCTGCAATGTTGGAGTTTGGGGAATGACTTTACCGTCGATCCAGCAGCCGTGTTTCGTGAGTTCTGGCTGTGTCTAATCTATTTGGGACATTTCCACGATCTCGGATCATATAAAGCTTGTCTCTTACTTGAAATCTTCTCTATACAATCCATAGGGCTAAGGCTCGTAAGAAAGGTCCGACCATAGGGCTTTTGTTCCCTTTTATTTGTTCAACAACGTAAAAGCCGTACGGTGAAGTTAGTTCCATGGAGACACTAGTACTTGAGAGGTTCGAGCTAGAGATAGAGAGATATAGCTCTAAAAAAATATGTTGCAAATAACAAAATAATCCTAGATTTTGCATAAATGGTAGTAGATCTCTCTTTAAAATTTGGTAAGAAGAGGGAAAATTGATAAGAACCTTAAACCAATAAAAATTTTACTAGAAAAAAAGAAGAAAAACAAGAAAAGATGAGAAAATGGTTACCCAAGGATATACATACTTGCAAATTGAGAAACTATTGATGGGAATAAATGCCCATTCCACAATAACTCGTTGAAGGTTGAGGGTAACACAATGAATCTACTCCTTGGATCTAAGGAAAATGATAACAAGCTTCTTTGCTTTCCAAACCCCTAAACAAGCAAGAAAAATGATAAAAAAACAAGTCAGGTTAATGTTGGACTGTCTGCGACCTAAGTGACTTGCAATGTTTCCTAAAAACGTGAAAAAATCATGATTTTTTCTCAACGATATACCATTTTCATTTAGACATGACGATATATTGGCGATGTCTTACCTAGTGCTATAAATAATTGGTCATCCCACAATTAAATTCAATCAGTGTGAGACTTTGTAAAAAAAAATTAAGAAGTTAAAAGAAATAATTGAAAGATATCTCTATTAAACCATCAACAAAATTCTTCTTAAATGTTTTACCATGAATTTTCAATATTTTATCAGGAAGTTTAATTATGACAAATATAACTTTCATTTAATTTTTAATAAAAACCTTTAATTTTAAAAAAAAAAAAAAATTCTTCCAAAATATAATGAAACTTACAATAACATCAATATAATACAACAAATCCACATATATGTAATGCACATGCAACAAAATCCTAATTATATTTCAATACATACAAATCACAAACCAAATGGATGCTTCTAAGCAAATTAAGATAACAAATGAAAAAAAGTTGCCTCTTTTCCAATGAGTCTGTATCAACTATATAGAAATAGTAGATGTTTGCTTCATATTTTCAGCCTTGTGCTCCTCCATATTCAATTCACATATCTATAATATTTATTTCCATTTGCATGGAAATGATAAGTAACTTTTTGGATAACATTTTGTTGTGACTAGAGATGGGCTATATCGATGATATGAAATGCATGTAGACTAGTTACTATGATACATAGAGGTGAAATAATAATAATAATAATAATAATAATTGGTATATAATATTTCTTTTTTGTGAGACAAAAAAACCTAGTATTAACAAAGAACCT
The DNA here is from genome assembly GCA_001517045.1 of Pseudotsuga menziesii. Lineage (NCBI taxonomy): Eukaryota > Viridiplantae > Streptophyta > Pinopsida > Pinales > Pinaceae > Pseudotsuga > Pseudotsuga menziesii. The sequence continues at coordinate 17,984 of LPNX010579954.1, forward strand.
AGTATTAAAAAACCTAGTATTAAGAGAGGATAACCAAACATTCTCATCTAAAAAACACCTCATACTAAATGCACTTTTGGTCACCAACTTTAACTACATATAATAATATATATAGTATGCTTTTATTTTGGACTTGAAATTGTAAAGACAAATGCCAAGCTTGAAACCATTTTGTATCTTTGTTTAAGTGGTATAGGTTTAAAATTGGGCCTTTTATTTGGTGAAAGAGCGTAACAACACCTTAGGTTTGAGTGGTATCTAGGTTTTGAAAGTCGTGATTTTCTGTTTTTGGTGAAAGTGTGGAACAATTTTGTATCTTTGTTTAAGAGGTATAGGTTTAGAAGTGAGCCTTTTCGGCCTTTTGTATGCTGAACGTGTAACAACACCTTAGGTATGAGCCGTATAGGTTATGAAAGTCATGATTTTTTTGTTTGGTGAAACTGTGGAACACCCCTCTTAGTGGCCCATATAGAATAATGTTCAGCCTTTTGTATGCTGAACGTGTAACAACACCTTACATATGAGCCATATAGGTTATGAAAGTCATGATTTTTTTGTTTGGTGAAACTGTGGAACACCCCTCTTAGTGGCCCATATAGAATAATGTTTGAAATGTTTGGTATTTTGTCCACTACATACGCATGTGTGGATGCTTGAGATGGCCAACATTTTCATGACTTTATCCCTATTCTTCACCTAACATATATCATAGCTCATAACTATCACAAATTAAGAGTTTGAAGTGCTCCTTCTTCCAATTATTCCATTTCATCTCTTTTTGTACAACGATAAAAAAAAACCATTTAGTTGGGAATGGTCTCCCTCCACCATATGTGAATGAAATGTATTGAATAACCACCCACTTGTTGTAATAATTAGGTTACTAACTACATTTCTTGTGAGATGATATCATGAAGATGTTGTTGTGATGGCAAGTCAATGTTGTACAAACCATACAATATAGTGTTCTATGTCAACTCATAACTCATATAACATTGAATTGCAACACTTTTGGGAAGACTGCCATGTGGTAGGGTCATTGTATCATAAATGTGCAAGAAGTCTTGTAGTTACATGTGTTCGATGATCACTATCCCCACCTCCATTAAATTGGTGAGGATAACTATCGTTGAACACATCATGATATTTCAAGATTTATATTGAGTTTCATTATATGATGATCCTCATGTGTGGTCATATCCTCTTATGTGTGGCAACTCAAGGTGATGTGGAACCCTATTTATGGTCGATAAAGTATTGACCATGACCCACTAATGAAACACCATCATACATGCGTGGAGAGAAATCTATAATGTGAAAATTTATGCAACTTCATGTTTTGTTAGATGCCATTTAACTTCTTTCCCATTGTTGGATGTAATTACTATCATCAACCTCATACTTGTTTTAATGCTCAAGTCATTGTTGATCTAAATGTTGTGAATTCTCTCCACAAGAGTCATTGTTATCTAAATCTTGTGAATTCTCTCAACAAGAGTTTCAAATCCATAGTGTAATGAGGAATTAAATGTGCATCAAAATCAATATTTCAAAGGGATGAGAGGAACTTGGTGTTCCATGTCAATTAATGTGTGAGATAAGTTTCTCTTACTCTACCATTTCATAACAAATATTTGGTAAGTTTTTGCGAGGTCAATTCGACCTAAAATATTTTCGGTCCACGTAAAGCTTGTAATATAAAAAGAATTGTTTTTCTTGTGAAATAAATGGTTAATAAAAAGGAGATCGACACATTTTTTTATATGGGATCCATGCTTCCTGCTTCAAGATTGTACTAGAGGCACAATATCTGATCCACTTACACACCAGAGTGTTTCTTACATATTAGAGAAATATTTAACAATTCTCTTCCACCATTAATTGTCTAGATAAAGTCTAGAATCTATAGAGAAGGAACCCTATCCAAATAAAATAGGGTTTTTTAGTGCATCATTGAATAAAGGGTTTGTGTGCAGTGTTAGAACTAAGATCTTCGTATTAAAGTCAATCTACATAACCATTTGGAATGTCTAAAGTGAAGAGAATAAGGGAATTAGTTGTTAGGATATAAAAAAAATCAGGAGGAATCATCCCTAAATATTATCAAGCCATAACTCATGAACAAGATGTGACCATGAAATTTGGAACTCATTCAAGGTGAAGATATTCTAATATTTTTTTATGACTACTTCCCATAGTGAGAACATGCTAATAAATACTGAAGTAGCTTGAGAGTTGGCTATTAAGGATAATAGGAAGACAACGTGAAGGTGTTCTCATAGTGAGAACATGCTAATAAAGATTGTAAGTATATTGAGAGTTGGTTATTAAGGATAACAGGAAGACAACGTGAAGGTGAAAGAGAGTATCATAGAGAAAAATGCACAAATTTTTTTTACTTACCATTTCTCTCTTAAAAAAAGAAAAACTTTAAATTTTATATTACAACATCTATGTTAGTGGAAAATATTTCAAGCTAGATTGACCTTCTGGAAACCAATCAAATCTTGGGTTCAAAATAGTAATGAGACAAAATAATTATGGGTGGCGAGTGACACAGAACAATAGGTTCATGTCATTTCGTTGAAAATCTTATTTGGATTCACATTTAATTCATTATTCAAGACATGAATTTAAAACTCTTTTGGAGGAATAATTCAACATTTAGACAAACAATGACTCAAGTATAAATATGAGTACAATGGATAGTAATTACATCCAACACTCTCCCTTACTTACTATCATAAATAATTATAGACTACAATACTTACAACAATATAATGATCACAATTCCTTTGCAAGGTTACAATACGTGTATTGTTGTAAGTATCGTAAAGTATGTAACTGTTAGTGATAGTAATTAAGGGGGAGTGTCGGATGTAATTACTTTGATCATCCCCACACTCAAATTTATGATTGATTCATTGTCGATATAAATGTGGAGCAAATCCTCCAGCAAGGTCTTTAATTCATGGTGTAATGACAAATTAAATGTTCATTGAGTTTGGGATTCAATAGGATGAGTGAAGTCTCATTTTGAGATCCCATCATTGATCTAAACGAGTTTGGTTAATTTAACTATTTTAGAGTGAATAAAAAATAGTTTCTAGAAGTCAATCCAACCTAAAATAATTCTCACTTACATAAAATGTTTGCATTATAAAAATCATTGTTTCTTTTTTCTTTAATATGGAATGGTTATTATTATGGGACCCTTACTTATTCTTTTACCAGGTAACTTATTTTAGATAAAGTGCATATATATGTTTAACACCTTATAACACAATAATTTTACTAACTTTGTCCACTTGTTTCGGATAAAGTATGTGTGTGCGTGTGTGTGTGTGTGTATAAGACAATAATTTTATTAACTTTAACTTTATCCACTAATCATCAAGAGCTAGGATATAGGTCTCACTCCAAATTTGTTAAAACCAAATTGGACAACACAGAGATAAACAACCCAATTGAAAAACAAAATAGCAAGCCACACACATAACATATCAATTTATTCCAAAGGAGGCTACTAGGCGATGCAGAGATGAGCCCACTTAGATGGGGAGAAACCCCCTCCCTTCCTCGGAATCACGCCAGAGGGTCTTCGGAAAAAGATAGAAGTCAAAGAGATATGGAACCTATCAGGGAAAAGGTGAAGGAGAGAGATGGAAAAAGGATGAGGGGAGGTTGTTTCCCCAAATATGTGGAAAACCCTACTCTACAGATCACGTTTGAGAACATGAGGGAGAGAATAGAATAGTAGAAGGAAAAATACCTAATAAGGAAATTCATAGGCATCTATCCAAAAGAAAGCGATATTCTTAGGTTGTTAGAATAGTAGAGTCATGCTAAAATAGTTAACCTATCTAAGCAACCAACAACATATCATAAAAGATAAGAACAGGAAAAGAAAATGACAATAGAAGACCGATACACGTGGTTCACCCTAATGGGTTACATCCATGGGAAGGTAGTGTTCTATTATCTTCAGAATGTCTTCTCCAATCTTACAAGAGAGAAAAGCACAAATACCCCAAATAATATAGATGATGTACAACAGTGTCACAATAGTACCACTACTACATCAAGAATACATGATGTGTAGAGACTCACTTGACCCTATTATATAATAAGAGATGAGGAGGAATTACTCTCACATATTGCATGTGGGATAGTACAATTCTCCAAAATAACATCTCTTAATACAATACCATGGACAAATACTCTACACAAGTAAATACAACACCATATAACTATGGGTTAAATTTATTACTCTTTTACATAAGATTGTAGACAACTTCCGACATAATACAAAGACATTATTACCTTCCAAGGAATATAATATATTCCAACAAAGGTGGATGAAGGGAACGTGGAACCCAAAAGGGCACTGTGACCTACATCTAGGATCCAAGGTCTTTCTTACCATCATATTTTCTAACAACGAATATCAAGATAGGATATTGATGGGGGGTCCCTACTTATTTTACTCAGTGGACCTATTCCTTACTCTGTGGAAGGATAGGTTTAACCCAAAAACAAATAATTTGAGTATTTCTCCCATTTGGATCAGGCTATAATTGGTCCCCTGTGAATAGTGGAAGCCCAAAATACTAGAAGCCATTGGAAACTCTCTTGGAATATTTGTGAAATCTTCAGATCAGAAAAAAATTCAAAGATACATGACCTATGCCCGGATATGGGTATATATGGATCTATCATGAGAAATTGCTGAGGAAATCAACTTATCTGGGGAATATGAGGATTGGTAACATCCCCTGGAGTACAAACAACTTCCGTTTTGGTGTAGACAATTACATGACTACGGGCAACTGAGCAGAGACTGTCCAACCCTAAAACCTGTGGTCATTACCACTCTCGATTAAAAAGAGAAAGAAAAGGAACATGATAGTGAATGGTTTACTCACGTTCAACATCACAAAGATAGAGGAAGAATACCTCCAACCAATCCCAACCAAAACATAATGGGAAAAAGAAGAAGCAACCAAGGAATAGGTATGATATGTTGGGAGAGACGAATTCCACAGAGGATGATCTGGTTAAAGAGGCCCGGAAACTACAGACAGGGGAAGAAAATCCCATATCTATCAAATAAGGGAATGATACAACATAATGAACCAACGATAGATATGGAAGAAGATTCGCCCGATGAAGCTGAAGATATGGAATTAGGTGAGTTAGATCTGAATGAAATAGAGAAGGAACGTAGTAAGAAAGGGAAGGGGTATGTGTCTTGGAGGAAGCTGGAACTCCTACACCAGGTGATTTTGAAGACAAAAACAGCCCCAGAACTGGGCATTAGTAAATAGCACATGAAGGATAGTAATCGTAAACCATTGTAGGAAGGATAAAAAGGGGTCGAAAGATGAATACGAAGAGAATTGTAGAGATAGGCACAAGGATGATTGAATCGAGACAACACCCAATGAATAAAGCAGCATTTACTGAAGTAACCAAAAGTACTTAGTGAAGGTGATCACTTGGAACATTCGAGGGCTCAATAACCCTCATAAAATTAGGACTCTTCAAAACAAGTTAAGAAAAGAGAAACATGATGTACTATTTTTACAGGAAACAAAATGAATTTTGAAGTATTTGCTGACAATAAAGGATAAGTTTTGGAATGCGAGTCAAGGAGTTGCAATTGATTTCCAAAGGATGACCAAGGGTTTAGTTATGATTTGGCAGCCTGAGCAGCTTCAACTCAATAACTTTAGGATCTATTAGTGAATATTTCTAGGTAATCAAATCAGAGGTGAGTGGAACACTCACTAATGTGTATGGTCCTAGCATCCCTACTCATAAACTAACCTTCCTAGTAGCCTTGGATAAGGAATCCCAAGAGATGGAAAATCAGTGTTGGATCCTAGGGGAGACTTCAAATTGATCACTTCGCTAGTAGAGAAGAAGGGAGGAAGAAGGACTTTGGAAGCCACAAACATGTCCTTCAATGACTTAATTTAGGAGAGATTATTTATTGATATTGAAATGGGGAATGGCTGGTACACCTGGAATAATCATAGAGGAGGTGAACATCAAGTGGATTCATCATTAAATCATTTTATTCCATCAGAATAAATTATTGAAGGTACTAGGGAGGTGACAACTCAGGTTCTTCCTTTTGTAGGCTCTGACCACTGGCTTGTCAGTTTAATATGGGAAGATGGAAGACCAACCATAAGGCGCCCTCTCCATTTTGAATAGTTCTGGATTGAACACAAGAGCTTCAAGGAACTTGTCAGTAAGTGGTGGGAATAAATGGAACAACCTAGGGGGACAATAATGTACCAATTACAGAAAAAAAAACTGAAAAATTTAAAAGCTAAAATCCATACATGGAATAAAGAGGAATTTGGAGACATCTTCGAAGAAAAGAAGCTTCTTAAGGTCAAATTAGAGGAGCTCTTGAGGAAACGAATGGATAATGGGTACAATGACGATCTTAAGCTAATAGAGCAAAGAATTGTGGATCAACTAAATGAGAGAGATCATCGAGAACATATCTATTGGAAACAAAAGTCCAGAAACCGATGGCTTCAGAAAGGGGAGAGAAATGCAAAGTTCTTTCATTACTCGGTGATTTAGAATAGCCAGAAGGATAAACTAAGGAGGCTAAAAAATACATTGTCCAATATGTTGAAATGAGGGAGGATATGGAATAGGAGTTAGTTTACTATTTTAGCACGATCATGAAGGATGGAGAATATCATAAATATCACCAGACATATCCCAAGAAAGGCCACAAATGAAAAAAATGAATTCTTGCGAAAACCAGTGAGTATCCAAGAGGTTGAGGAAGCAATAAGCCAAATGGCAGATGGAAAACCCTGGGGCCGTGACAGATTTACGGCCAACTTCTTTCACCGCTTCTGGGATATGATCAAAGAAGAGGATTGGAGGATAGTGGAGGATTCTAGGAGGGAAAAAGATGTGCTGTGATATTTTAACTCCACCTTCATCAATATTATCCTGAAGGATGAACGATCTGACACTCCTTGGAAATTTAGGCATATAGCCCTCTGCAATGTTATTTACAAGATCATCACTAAGGTAATGGCCAACAGGTTGAAACCTAGTCTCTTGTATTTGATTTCCTAAGAATAGTATGGGTTTTTAGAGGGACGACATATATTGGATGACGTCATCTTATTTCATGAGGTTATACACTCCCTGTAGGTATCTAAAAAACCTTGGCATTTATTCATAGGTCCAAGCAAAAATGTCTTTGAATTCCTTAAATAAGGTCGTATAAGACTATATCTCTGAAGGTGAAGAGTTCTGGCCTATCTAGATGTTCTCTGAAATACCAGGTTTCACTAATATATCAACTAGAATGGTTTTGGTAATATTACATAAATTACCCTAAGATTCGACATCTCAAGTGAGGATCAGAGACTAAGGATCAATGACTATATTAGAAGAAATCGCTCATACAAATTGTTCTTCTACCACATGGAAAGCGGAAGGAAAGAATATTGATGGTGATGGTGTTTTTCGGGGAATCCCATATAGGGACATAACTTCCATGATGGATTCATCAAAGGGGATTGTATGCGAAATATAATCTAGAGATGGGGGGTTCTAGCCAATATGGTAGGTGATAAGGATCTTAATCCACCAACAAATTATTGTTGTTGGTGGGGTCACTGGTGGTTTGAATGTCATGGTATATTTCCTCAAAAGGACTCATTGGTGCTGATTCAACAATAGAATTTCCTTTATTTATGATAGAGGGGGAAATCATGTTCACAAATCCGAACTACAAAACATGAGGAGGATTAGATAAAGGAACTATTCCCATGAGTGAAGAATATTTGATGAGACCTACTCCAATGTTCTGATATTGTGGGGTATTGGAACGTTATTTTCAATATTCGAGATGGAATTTGGTGAACAAAAATCTAACTGATCAATCGTAACAATCTTCCCTTGGAATGGGAACTGAACTATCTGAAAAACAGATGAAGCAACAACTTATATAGCATAAAACCAGTTGTAACTTAGGAGAATATTGTAATCCAAAGGAGAGTCAACAACTTCAACATGAATGGAAACTGGTTTCCCCCCCAGTTCAATCTGGAGAGAGGGAAGTAATCCATAAGGTTGAAATGCGTGACCATCAAAGGCCTTTAGTTTCATCGGTGAACTATTAATTTCAGAAGAACCAATGGATTCCCAACAAGACAAATACATGAGTGAGGTGGAGGCTTCCTCACCCAAAATGGTACGATGGATGGTATTTCCAATAGATTTTGTGGAAAACTCAAGGCCAACTAATGTGAGAGACTAGTTTTAAAATCATCCAATTTGAAAGCGATAATGTTTTTATGTTCAGGATCCAAAGCTCCATCGGTTGTTAGCAAATTATTTCATTGTGTAGGACATGTCTGGAGTACCCCAAGAGTCGACATAGTGCAGGGTGCTTAGGCCAGGTCTTCTACTATATTATAGTACTAGGTAGCACGTGCGTTAGGATTAAGAATGGACTTTTGAAGTGTACTCTTAGGCGGGTGAAGAATTATATCAGGAGTAGGTTTTTCATTCTGAAGATTGTTACTTGGAGGATGGGTGGAAACTGAAGTTTTTTCAGCTGGAACATCATCAGCTTTCTTTTCTGGAGGAGGTTCATAACTTTGGGATCTTGTGTTAAGGTGAACTATTTCACTTGACATCATTTTGAATTCATCAATGGAAGATGAGGAAGGCCCGTGCAAGGATTGACGATCAATCAATTGTTGTTCGGTGGGGAAAGGATCTGTACACATTGTCGGGGTGGGTGAGATTTTCAAAAAATTGCTAAATTCCTCTCAACGAGGGCACTCTTTAGTAAATTGATCACCTCCACAAATCAAGCAGAGAAAATTTTCCTTTCTCTTATTCTTAGAGTCAACATCAGGCTCTTGTGTTTTACCTTCCTGTTGGTTATCGGATTTCTTAGATTTACTTTTACCTTTATTCTTTCCTCTTGAATATTCAGTGGATTGAATCACATTTAATTTAGTGGAAATAACAGGAGAGGATGCAATTTTGGGTAGAAGAACAGGTTGATTGGCTGGTGCGGCAGGATAATTTTTCTTTTTCGTGTATTTTTCCATGGATTGTGTTTGAACTGAACCAAGAATGCCATCATCAGGTGGTTTTGTTGCAGGTCTTGAGGGGTCTGATGTAGGATGAGGAGTGTGAGGAATTAAGTCATATAAAGTGCATGACTGGGAATAAACCAAGTATAGGTACTGAGCATGGCTGAAGGCATGCTCCTTTGTAACAACACCTCCCATGGTGACATCCCTATCTGTGGGGGGAAGTAAAAATGTCATAAAACAATGATCCAGTAACTGATCAAGAATGGGATCCTTAATCAACCTACTTCTTCATTTCAATTCATGTATATGATCGAAGATATGGGTCGAAGTAGTTTGGAGAAGAGAGGTTAACAGGTATGTACCTATCTCGTACAGAATTGGTAACTGAAAATGGGTTAAAAATTCCATTTCTAGGGTACTAAAGTCCCAAAAGGAATGTTGGGGTAGCTCAATATACCATTTCGTAGCTACTCTAGTGAGGGTTCTCTAAAACAATCGTAGATGGATTGAACCATCAATTAGAGAATTTGATGAGCACCACAAATGAAAGGTCATCATCTCATTTTTGGGATTCTCACCAGGTTTATTGTCGAATTTAGGTATGTATGAGGGTAACTTAACTAGGATTTCTAGCCATGAGGGATCATGGTGTATCAAATCGTTGATCAATGTGGACAAACATGGAATATCTAACGTAGCTAGAAATGGAAATTGTTGATTAGGTTGAGGATATTTGTAATACTGGTATGGCATATATGTACTAGTAGGACCATAATCAAATTGATAAACTAGCATAGATGATGTCCCCATGACCGTTTGATTTCCAAAATATCCACTAGAAGCTCTGCTAGGTGGCGGGCCACCCAAGGGAGGTGGTCCTCCATGGGGTGGGCCTGCAAGGGGTAGGCCTCCAAAATGAGGTGGTGGTGGTGGTCCTATTTCCTTTGAGTAATCAAAAAATCTAAAATTAAAGCTTATATTAAAATTTATTACAACGATTTTATTTTATAGGGTGCACCAACAAGCTTAGGTTGTAGAGTCTTGAAATAGGATGTTGTGACTTTACTTCTTCAAGACTATGAAACAAAAAAATTAGGTGTCTTCCCAAGTGAGAAGATAAATAATTTTTATAATTAGTGTTCTCAGAAGGCTCCTCTTACACTGGAGTTAATCATGAGGAAACTTACACGTTGGTGGTGGGGATAACCCCATACTACTTTATGCTAAACACCAGAGATATTTCCTGGATCTTATTCGTATCTTGGGGATTTTGAGGTGCCTTTGGTTATTTCGAGCTCTGGGATTTGTTACCCTACCCATATGGTAGATCTTTCCTGTGAATATCTGTAAGAGCACTGATTATATTGGGGTGACATTAGTTTTCTTACCTAAGTATCGCAAGGGGTTCTTGCAAAGGTTATTTTTTTAGTGTCCTAGAGAGGTAGGAGTCAAAAAATACTGTCTCTTTACACGTTGAAGTCGAGGGACACTATAATTGGTTATACACCTCTACTTGTAGTGTATGGGAGTCTCAGGACTCTTCTACGTGATACATACCTATTGCATTCGGGAGCTCACTTGTGTTCACTCTTGGTTTGTTTGCATATTTCCTAGTTTTACTTAAGGGTGTGATTTGTGAGCGCTAGTGGATTTAGGGATTCAATTTACTTGAGTCTTTTTATTTATGGAATCATTGTGGATGGATTTTTGGCACCCCTCTAATCTTGATGTTTATCATGATTTTCTCCTTGTGGTCCTGCTCTTCTTTGTAAGAGGATTAGAAATTATAGGCAACATATTTTTCATAGATATTTCCATACATTTCTCACCATCAGTACTACTTCAGAGTCATGGGAGTTCCCTTCGTCGTTTGGTATCCAAGTAAAGTTTAAAAACAGTACTTCATACCAAATCATTTTTTTCATATATTAATTATTGGAATGTAGAAGGGAAACTCGTAGAGAAGTGGAAATTATTATAGTTAAGGGATGAATGTTCAAATTTTTTAGTTCACGAAGAGAAAATAAATTGGCATGGGTAGTATTGAAAATAATTGTGGTTTACATTATGCAACAAGGTATTAATTAATTGGAACAAATCCAAATGGAGGAGATGGTGAGAAGATGCTAGAGATGGAAAAAATATAACCTTGAATAAAGCCAACTGAGTCATCTAAAAATGAAAATGGGAATGGAGAAATGGACTCACTTGTTGATGTATTTGTAACTTTGGAAGATGTATTACATCAAAATATTCTGATGTATGTCGTTGTACCCCATTGGGGTACAACGACATCAAGTGAGTCATCTAAAAATGAAAATGGGAATGGAGCAATGGACTCACTTGTTGATGTTTACCTCCTTATAGGATGTATTTATTGTGTCTAGAACTTCATTAGAGGAAATTTCAACTCAAAATTGGGCTTTTAACTTTAACTCAAATTCCATGTCATCATGTGTTAGCCAATGAAATTTCTTTAAATTTGAAATATCGTATAGGTCTTAAACACCTTTTTAATATAAATTTGGGGATAGGTATCATAAAAAAACTACTTTTTTTGTTTGTATTTTTGACATATCTCCTCGTTTTTTTACTAAAATTTTGATCGGGATAGCTCGTTGGATGCAGAATTAAATTCCACATCCAATGAGTACCCACTCAGCATACTTTTAACGAACCCCGCTACCCGAAAAACAAGAAAATACCTGAAAAATGTGACGATGACATGTTTTTTCGGGTATTTCTTGTTTTTGGGGTAGCAGGTTCCATCAAAAGTATGCCGAGTGGCTACTCGTTGGATGTAGAATTTAATTCCACATCGAACAAGCTCTCCCGATCAAAATTTGAGTAAAAGCACGGGGAGATATGTCGAAAATACAAACAAAAAAATAGTTTTTTCTTTTCTTCCTCCAAAATTAATAAATATTATTTTATTATTTTAACTCTTATTTTATTACTCTTTTTAAGAGGTCCATTTTGAGGTGAAATTTCCTCTAATGAATGTGCAACCTCCGTTGTAATTCGGGGAAATAGTCCCCAATGGAACATCATGTAGTGTGTATTTGGAGTCTCTCTAAAAAAATTCTTCGTGTTAGGGAAACAGGTTGACCTAGTCATGTAAAAGGTCAGTCAATAGAAAGGTATAAATAGGGAGACACTCTCCCTCATTTATACACACCTCACACTCACTCAAGTTTGGATCAGAGAGAGAGAGAGAGAATAGAGGAGATATAGATAGTTATTGAATACTCATATTACAAGGATTGATCATCTTATGACACAATATTTGTGACTGTACTATTATGAGGAAGTTTGCGGGGTTTTATATTTATGGTTTCCCCAGTGAAAACCTTTGTGTCTTCTGTATATTTTATATCTTATGTATCTTGTTGTACTTGTTATACCTTTAGAAAAATATCATAATTAATCTAATAAGATCTATGAAATACTAATAGGGTATTAAAACCTCTATGAAAGAGGGCACTGTGTAGCTGCTAAAACTAGGGATTCCTAGTTCAAGGTGTTCTCTCCATAGATCATCAAGAAAAGAGGGTTAGGCTAACTCACCTCGGTAGGGAACATATTTTGGTTGAAGTAGTTTCATATTTGAAGAATTTTCAATTTTACCCTATCACTTATGCCGGGAGAAACTAGGGCATCAAGTTTCAGAGGCTTCCCACCTCTTTTTTTAGAAGGTGACCCTACTAAGAAACTCACCTCAAGGAGGTGCATCTTTCTATCCAAAAAGAATTCCCAAAGTATAAGTTTGGAAAATTATGGTTTCTTTAATAAAAACTATGTTAGTCAGCTTCGGAACCAGGTCGTACATCTCAAATCGGTAATATCTGAATATTTTCTATTTCCATTTGAAGTTCTCATTTAAAAAGATGACTCACCATACTCAGCTTGAGGACAATATTGGAGGGGTTGATAACTTCTGAGCATGGAAGTACATAATCTCCCTAATCCTTGACGGAAATGATTTCGATTAGTACATCACTGAAGAGATTTTAGAAACAAAGGGATATGAGGCTAAGGCTACTCATAAGAAGAGCATGGCTAAGGACAAAAGAATCATTGGAGATTCTATTAAGGATCAACTCATCCCCCATTTTTCATCATTCAAGACACCAAAGGAAGTATATGATTCTTTATATGATGCTTTGACAAAGATGTTTGAAGGAAAGAACGTCAACCAAAAGATGACTTTGAGGAACCAATTGAAGAATGTGAAGATATAGAACAACGAGACTATACATTCTTACTTCATACTTCAAAAGGGTTGTTTAAATCAAAGAAAAACTTGAAGCAGTTGAAGATAATGTCGAAGAAGGAGAAATTGTAATGAATACCTTGAATGGTCTCCCTAGATCATGGGACTAATGTGTTCAAGGAATCTGTGTAAGAAGGAGGATGACCTCTTTCAGCAGAATTTGAGAAGAACATGCATAAGAAGAAGCTCGGGTCGTGACAAGAGAAGAGAAGATTAGAGCAACTGAAGATCAAGCTCTCACATGTCACACCAAGAATAACTACAAGAAGAAGGAAAAGAAGGAGAAATTTCTTCACAACAAGAAGAAGTACAAGAAACAAAAGAATACCAAGAAAGATCCTTCCAATATTCTATGCTATACTTGTGATGAATAGGGACATTTATCAAGAGATTGTGCCATCAGGAAAAAGAGACACCATGCTCATATTTTCGAAGACAATGAACCAAAAAACAAAATATTCATAAGAGAGAACGATGATTCAAATGAAGCATATGTGTTAATCTCAACACTTTCTAGCACTATCTCACACATAAAAAATGACTGGCTTGTGGATAATAGATATTCTAAACACATGAAAAGATACAAGGAATCATTCATTAATGTCTGAACATGAGTCACCTCATAGGGTGAAACTTGAGGATGATTACCAATAACCCATAAAAGGGAGTGGAGAAGCTTCATACAAACTAGACTCCGGGACATATTTAAAGATGATGTGTTATATTTTATAGGATTTAAGAAGAACATTCTCTCCATATCTGCATTAGATGCAAAGGGTATGAGAGTTGCATTTGTTGATGGCCAAGTTCTAATGTGGATGAAAGACAAGACAACAATTGATGCAACAATGATCAGAGAAGAAGACGAAGGCTTGTACAAGCAAAAGGGGTGGTTTGAACAAGCACTAGTTCATGAGTCAATTGAACCAAGAAAACTATGGCACATAAGGCTTGCACATGTGCACTATAGAGAACTATCGATTGAAAGCAAATAAGTCTCTATACTTCCAGATATCTATGTAAAGCATGAAGGCATTTTCAAAGGATGTGCAAAAGGAAAGAATTCAAAGAAGACATTTCCCAGTAGTGAGAGCATGAACAAAGGAATACTGGAGATAGTACACTCGGATGTATGCAGACCAATGTCTTCTATCTCATTAAGCAGGTATGTGTACTATGCGGGTATGTGTATTGTGTTTCCTTTATAGATGTTTTCGCACGTAGTACTTGGATATATTTCTTGAAATGGAAAAATGAATTTTTCAGTAAGTTCAAGGAATATAAATAGTTGGTCGAGAACCAAACCAATAGGACAATCAAGACTCTATGGTCAGATAATGGCATAGAATTCAACTCAGAATAATTCAAGGAACTATGCAGAGAGTCCGGGATTAAGAGGGAGTTGAGCACTCCATACAATCCTTAGTAGAGTGGGGTTGCGGAACAAAAGAAATGAACCATCATGGAAGTGAAAAAAAATTATGCATGACTAGGATCTTCCTATACATCTTTAGGAGAAGGAGACAAGGACAGTTGTGTATGTACAAAACTGTACTCCTTATCGATTATTTGGCAAGAATACTCTAGAATAAACTTTCTCAAGAGAGAAACTAGAAGTCATCCATATGAAAATATTTGGCCACTCGGTGTACATACACATCCCAAAGTAGAAAAGGAACAAGCTCAATCCTTTATGCAAGGAAGGGTATAATCGTAGGATATAGTGATACATCAAATTCCTATCGAATATACTTCCCATGATTCAAGAAGATCGACATCAATAGAGATGTAACCTTTGATGACGACTCAACATACTTCAGATCTAGGAGGACACCTATTCAAGAGGATGAGGAACCTAAAGATATGATATCCTAAGGTATGGAAATTAGAGAAGCAATTCCAAAAGACCATGAATATCATTACATGGAAAAGCCACAAGATTCGGTAGCAAAAATCCTTGAGAAGGACTCCCAAAAGAAGACACTAACATGAGAACGAGAGCTCATATGGGAAGTAGAAAGGTATGCTACTCTCGAAGGAATAAGGTATGGCATTCCAGAAGGAATACATAGAGAAAGAAAAAGGGAAAAACCCTACAATATCTATGTGGACTTGTTCTGTGACATCATTGAGAGAGAACCTTCCACCTACGAAGAGGCTTGAGAAAAGAAATAATGGAAGGATGCTATGATCGAGGAATATCAATCAATAATGGAGAATGATGTCGAGGAGATAGTGCTAAGAACAGAGAAGAATTATGTCATGACTTTGAAGTGGATCTACAAGATCAAGCATATTGCAGATGGATGCATTGAGAAATACAAGGCAAGGTTTGTAGCATGAGACTTCCCACAGAAAGAAGGCATAGACTACAAAGATACATTTGCACCCGTGGAAAGGTACACTTCCGTTAGGACCATACTTTCATTGGCAACAGGTATGAAATGGAAAATAAACCAAATCGATGTTAAGACAACTTTCTTGAATGGTGTGTGTGTGTGTGTGTGTGTGTGTGTGTGAGAGAGAGAGAGAGAGAGAGAGAGAGAGAGAGAGAGAGAGAGAGAATACCAAGAAATCACAAGCAAACAAGCAAGGAAACAAACATTTTTGATAGAGAAAGAGAGAGAGAGCATACCAAGAAATCATAAAACCCATTCATGTGAGAATTTAATAATATTTTTGCATAGTATACCACCCATCCATGAGAGGAATTACCATTGTTATACCTCAAGGCTTTAGGGATGGAAGATTTTACCACTTCCAAAGAAAAATAAATTTCATGACCCAACTATAGCAACAATTGAAAAAAAATAAAGAAAAAGGAAGAGAAATGATTTCCATTCATCGAAACTACAAACTAAAAATGGATTCCAGAGCATTTGAACAACAATTTATTGTAATCTATGTGTATCGTAAACTAGTGATTATACAATAATCACTTATATGTGTTTGTGTAATTTATACTAGAAAGTTAACAAAAAATATTAGTGATAATGGATGTGGAGACCATTATAAAGGCTATCAATATGGTACATATGGAATAAATATACCCCACAATAGAAAAAAAATGAAAGAAAAAAATAGGTTACTATGTGGGTTAAAAAATATGGAAGAATGTCATATTTTTCGCAAACCAGAGAACAGTAAGATTCCATACCCAATTACAACTACACACATGCATAGAATAATCAAACCTAAAACACTTAGTGTACCTCAATAGAGAAATAAATAAATAAAGAGCACATAAAAAAGAATCAAATAGACGTACCTCAACTCTACTCTCTGTGTAGTTTTATAAAAAAATTTCTCTATTCATTGGAAAAAGATAAAGAAAGAAAACAACTCTTGAAAGCTAACCACCCCTTCCCTCAGCAATAATATTTCTTGTCTCAACATCTCCACTTCTCTAGACATTTCCATTTTCATATCACTCAATTTCCTTTCCTCTACAGTTAGCTTTTTCCCCATCTCCTCACCATCTCTGTTTTCCTTTCTCTCAAAAGTCTATTAGGAATTAATTGGGAGAAATCCAAATGGAACTGGTGAGAAGATGCAACATATGGAAAAAAATAACAATGAAGGAAAGGCATGTGAGTGATGTGAAAATTAAAATGGGAATTAAGCAGTAGTCTCATTGGAATAACATAAATTTTCATTGAAAGGAGGGGCACTTATATTTCAAGAGTGTTTTTTTCCTTTATATTCTACCAAAGAAGAAAGAAAAGAAAATTAAAAACTAAAACAAAGTAGAGTTAGGTATAATTGATTATTTTTTATGTGATCTTTATTTGCGATTGATCTACCGAGGTACAAGAAAGGGTTATAGATTTGATTTTCTATATAGAACAATATTTTTTATTGAATATGGAATTTTATTGTTTCTGATTTTGAAAGAAATGTGGCATTTCTTCCATAATTTTCAACCATCCCAATAACCTATTTGTTTATTTGTTTTAATTTCTACAATAAGGTATATGTATGAATATTTCCATATGTACCACATTGAGAACCTTTATAATGGTCTCCACATCCATTGTCACTAAAA
Organism: Pseudotsuga menziesii; assembly: GCA_001517045.1. Classification (NCBI taxonomy): domain Eukaryota; kingdom Viridiplantae; phylum Streptophyta; class Pinopsida; order Pinales; family Pinaceae; genus Pseudotsuga; species Pseudotsuga menziesii. Next base: position 35,403 of record LPNX010579954.1, read on the forward strand.
TATTTTGCTCTTTCTAGTATATATTACATGTATATAATTTCTTATCTTCCAATCACTATCTCACGATACAAAAATACTAAAATAAATATTGTTTTGCACAAATTCTTTGGAATTCATCTTTAGCTTACAATTTTATAGCAAGGAAATTGTTTCACCCCCTTTTCTTTTATGTTTTATTTTCATTGTTGTTGTAGTTGGGTTATGGGATTTATTTTTGTTTGAAAATGGTAAAATTTATCTTCCCCAAAACCTTATTTACAAATAACTTCAACACAAAATACATCTATTTATAGATAGCTTAAATTATTGGAATTACTTTAAAAAGTCAAGGAAACATACCTAGAAATGAATAAAAACTTGACTTACAAGAGTGTACAACAAGATCTCAAAAACAAGAATAGTGACAATGAAAAACAACAAAGTGAGGGGATTATTACATATTTCTCATTCCAATACTAAGATCCCCGAAACATGGTTTATTTGTTTAATTTATGGACTAAAGGTTTTATTTTATTGAAAAACAAATATTTTGGGTTGGAGTTTATTTTATTAAAAATGGAGTTTATTTTTATTAAAAAAGGTATTTGGCCAAGCCCAATGTACAAATAAAATCCCAAGACCGAGAGCATGGCCATGTCAACCAAGCACTTGCCATATCAACACAAATAAAGTCAACATTCAAAACAAAGAGAATCCCAAGCTCTGAGCCCACAAGGGGCATCAATATTGCTCAACGCATATAAACAGTTCTATACCAACATATAAACAACGCATATAAACAAATCGAATGCTTATCATCTAGTGCATGTGGGATAAATTCCCTTGCAAACTTTATAAAAACATCATGCTATTCCTGCACTCGACACTTCTCACTCACGAAAATGAAAATGAATATTTGGATGTGAATCAGGTTTATAGATACCTGATGGAATTTTGACAACAAAGCAAACACTAAATGCATTAAATTATAAGACACACATTTGTAGTAATTATAATTCTTTATAAGGTGTCGATTTGGAGACATGTGTCATTTTTCTCTTGGTAAAAAGGAGCTTGGTAAGGTTAATGCTCCTACACACAATTCGAAAGATGACCCCCCAAAACTGGTCCATGAAGTAGAACTTGATTTGCTTTGTGAGTTGGTTGACATTCTTAAAATAGAAGTTCTAGAAGAGCAAGGATAATGTTTAAGAATCTCATTGGAATTTATTTCCAGCATATTAATTTAAACACTTGTTTCCATAGTATTATTTTTCCAAAGAGATCGGTGGTTAAAAACATTTTCTTGACGAAGATGCTCAGGGGTTAATGTTAAAATCTCTTCACATAATTTTTATGCAACATGTGGATTTAGACACATGTTAATATATCATTATTTTTCCAAGTGTCAGGAGGAATAACTCCCAAATTCATATTATTTCTCCATAGAATGCATATATTTATACATCTACAATGACTCTTGTGTTGGAGACATTTACCTTCATACTCACTCCTTCGATCAAATTGGCCTAGTTAAACCACTATCCTAAGTTTAATTGACATCAGAGGAGCATTAATTACCATCATCCCAGTCACTCCCACGCTTACCTACAGTCAAGGGGGTTAACTGGACCACTCCAGGGGTGATCTGTGTGACATTCATGCACCTAATTGCTAACTGGTGGTTACTTTCAGTTCAATTAATCAGTTACAATCAGTTAAGGCACCTCCATTCATTAAATATATTATTTAATGATTACTTAATGATTATTTATTTTTATTTTAATGAATTGGAGTGAACAAGGCGCTTCACCAACTTCTGATGGTCAGTTCAGCTTCAGTTAACCTCATCAGGGTTTACTGGAGTCATGCGGTACTAGCACTTGATGATTGGATTGCTATGACATGTGTTTGATATCCTTCAGTTGAGATTCAATCATTTATTGCACTTCAACTTCAGTTAGGGTTTGGTGAGTCAATTAGGGTTTTGGTCAAGTGATTAACTGAGTGAGATTGCATGGAAAAGAGTGAGTTAAGCTAGACTCAGTCACTGAATTCGAATTGTCCCTTAGGTATTCGAATTCTTCATGGAGTTAAGCTATTGCTATGCATGGAAATTGTAATCCTTTATTGTTTATATAATATATAGAGAGGAAACCTATTTGGTATTCCAGTTATTTCCAATTCATGAGTATTTTGTTAATAATTCTTTGATGATTTTGATTCATAGTTCCTAGATCATGTGCAAGAATTAATATGGTATCAGAGCCACAGCGGGACGAAGAACAATCTCTCAAAAACAAGATTTTTGATAGATTTCTCCATAAGAAGTGAGAAATAGCTCAAAAATCCAACACTGCACTAGAAGCCAAGACTTACCACTCAATATCCCAAGTAAAGAACTTGTTGATCAAGCTTGCTTGATTGACTATGCTGGGTGTGATGAAATCCAAAATGTGTAGGCTTTCCAACCTTACGGTGGCTTTTTTGTTTTGATTTGCAGGTCCTAATAGGTACAACTTGGAATGGACTCATCAATCCCTCCTCTCACCCCATTCACAAGCTATTCGGAATGGAAGTTGAAGATGATTGCATATCTCAAGAGACGAGGTCTCTATGAGGTGTCTATTGGAATTGGAAGAAAGAATTATGAGAATGAGAATGACTGGCTAAATGACACTGGCAGAGCTTTTGGATCAATAGCTCTAGCCCTTGATGATAGCTTGTACTACCTTATTTGTTCTGCTGAATACCCAAAGGAAATCTGGACAATATTGGACATAACCTTTGGCAAGCACAATGAGGATCATAATAGTACTTTGGAGACCACATCTAGCACCACAAGAGTTCTTTACTCAAAAGTCTCAGCCTCTACTCTCTCCGATGAAGTTTTTCAAGATGAAGATGAAGCATAATATTCTACACATTCAATTCGAATTGAAGAAAGTCTCCATGAAGTGACTCCTTCTCCTGATGCTCCAGAAGTTCATGAGATCTCTGATATCTCATCTTCTCATATTGCTGAAACAGAAGAAGACATTCAAATATCTGATATTGGAGAAAAATTCCGCTACACTTCCATGCAAACATTCACCGGTGATTTTCCCTTAAATTCTGTGCAAAATTTACCAGTAATTGCTTCCAAAAGTGAGGGGAAATTTGATTTTTCTCCCTTTAATGTTGCTACTGGTGTGAAAATATGTAAAAAATTGGATATTTTGGAAGAAATATCAGATTATAAGAGTGACACATTTGCTCCCCATGATCTAGATCTTCCAGCAAATTCCTGCAGGATTGCATGCACCAAAATTCAGAATTTTGAAGAAGAAGAACACTGTGCATCTACCGTCTTGGTTGACCATAATTTTGGATCTAATATGAACCTTATTCGATCTGATATGATCTTATTTGGATCTGATTTGATATTTCTTGGTTCAAAATTTCAGGTTCATAAACCTTCAGTACTGCTTGTAGCTGTTCTCATCAACGGTGTGAAGAAACAAGTACTACAAGTCTCCTACAAAACTGTTGCTGGGGATTTGATTTGATTTCATAGTTTTGGATCTGTTGTGAACTTATTTAGATCTGATTTACATTCTTATCTGATATTATTTGGTTCATATTTTAAAATCCAAAAGCTTTCACTCATGCTTATAGCTGCTCTCACCAATTCTGGTGTGAAAAATCAAGTACCACAGTTCTTCTTCAATTTTGCTGATGGGGATTTGGTGTTAGTCTCCTCTTATAAGGTTGTTGATATTTTATTTTGTGATTCATTAGCTATTTCAGAATCTATATCAGATTATGGAGCTCAAGAATTCGCTCTCCACAGTCCCAGGGATTCTCTACCTTTGGTCACAAGCTCATCTCCTCATTGAACTAGTAAAGAGGAAGAAGCAACTTGTGTAATATATACGTTAGGTAAAAGTGTGTTTCTTTAGTATGCATTAGTATGCATTTGTAAATATTCTAATCCGACGGTCACGATATGTTCTAGACATAGAGTGATCCGACGGTTCAACTTCTCTTAGATCATACCTACCATTGATCTGTGGCTTAACACCCGATTGGTCTATGATCTCTATTTAAAGAGCATAGAGGGTCCTTGGCTAGTTGATCGATTATGAGAAGCTCATGTAACTTTCTTTCTTTTGCATAATAAATTGCTCCGAAGTAGCTATTTGGCCGAGGCCGTGGACTGTTTCCCTCTCGAGGGTTTTAACCACGTGACAAACATTGGTGTATTGATCTGTGATCTGTTTTTGTGAAGTGGCTATTCTTGGTGTTCAGTCCTTTGGGAGTACCCTGTGTACCCTAACATGGTATCAGAGCTTTTATGAAGAGTTGCTTTCGGTTTTGATCAAGATCTGGAACCGGTGTTGCCGAAACTTTAAAAGGGTTTCTGGTTCTAGTTTTTCTATGCATTTGTGGCCTGTGGGAGCTATTCCATTGCGTCCGGAGCGCTGTTTCCATTGGGAAATAGTTTTCGTTTCACCGAAAACTGTTTCCGTTTGTTCCAGAAACACCCATTTCGGCAAATCTGAAGGTATAATGTTACAGTGACGGTTTTGTTTTTTTTAAATCTCTCATATTTTATCAGTTTATTATTAGATATTTTTTTGTTTTAGTCTCGGACTGTTGTTTTCCCTGGCTGCGTATGCTCTTTGCCGTGCACCTTGCGCGATCGTGGCGAATCAGAAACAGTGAGGGAAAGTTTTTTTTCTTGTCTTCTCGACTATGTATGCTATTTGTCGTGCACCTTGTGCGATCACGGCAAATCAGAAACAGCGAGAAAACTTAGACTTTCCAGGTAAGCTAACCAAGATCTAACCCCATTGTGTGGAAATTTTTTTTTTAGTTTTTCGTTTTTTTGTGATTTGCAGGAAAGGAAAGCAAGCACGGAAAACGAGAGAGAAGAGTTAAAAAAAAAAAAAAAAAACCCCTTCCTCTTTCCATACTTTTACGTACCTTTTAAACTTAGCTCACTTGGTCCAAAGTTGCTTTACATCTTGATAAGTCTTGAGTTCAAGTCTCATCAAGTTACTTTTTAGTGCATGCAATTTCTATTTTCAAGTTACTTTATTGTAAAAGTGCATCTCACATTAATAAAATAAAATAAAAGTGAGTCACTTAAGTCTTTTAAATTATTGCCGCACTATACATTATTGTAAAAGTGAATCTCACTTATTCTACAAAAGTGATTCACTTCAAAGCAACTTTATTGTAAAAGTGATTGTCAAAGGTAGATCTTTGGAAGAGGGGGGTTCTTTTTTTAACTGGTCAAGTCAATATCTGCCACGTCACTATTGGGGACATCTTCAACATTTCGTTTGATCAAGCATAACTTCATCATCCGGAATCCGTTTTAAGTGCCGTTTTTTTTAAAACCGCATATTTTTTCGAGCTCTTTGCATCTAAATAGTTAGTTTCTGTTCTTTCAGCCATTATTTTACAGTATGGCCGCCCCTTGTGATATCATACTTACAAGTTCTAACTATTTCTCATGGAAATCTCGTATGGAGGATGTTCTGCGAAGTAGAGGACTTTTCAGGATAACCTCAGGGAAAGAAACAGAACCCACTGATGATAATAAGAAAATTAAATGGGCAAATAGATGTGATGAAGCTCGTGGATTGATTGGGATGTCAATCTCTACTGATTTGCGATTCCACATATCCGACCTTGATGAACCTGATAAAGCTTGGGACAAGTTGGAATCTGTGTTTGGTAAACATAATGAAATTCGGGGTCATCAACTTGAGAACGAGTTGCTTACCTTGAATCCAAATGATTTTTCTTGCATTCAAGACTATTTATCTAAGTATAAAACTCTTAGACTATTATGTGCAGAATGCAAGATTAAGAAAGAAGACAAACAATGCATTTATCATATTCTTTCCAAACTTGGACCTGCATATTCTGTTTTTGTATCTACATTCTACTCCATGAAAGAATCCTTGACTGCAGCCAGCTATGTAGAGCCTAGTCTTGAATCATTTTGTGATTCCTTAATTAGAGAGCAAGACAAGCTCATTCATCTTGGAATAATTAACAATGCAGATAGATCTGGGAAAGCCTTATTGTCCCAACAGAAAGAAAAGTCCAAGCCTCCCAAGAAACAGAATTTTCACAATAAAAAGCAAAACAACAAGGGTCCCAAACCC
>LPNX010579972.1:9345-103471 GCA_001517045.1 Pseudotsuga menziesii
ACAGACTGAGGCAGTGCCAAAGGAGACTCAGCAACTAACAGCATTCACCCAGCAATCCACAATCTTCCACAAAAAGGTAAAAATCCAGGGTATACGCGACTGTGCGCAGTGAACCCGCATGTATACGTAGAAATTCAAGAGCAACCCGTGTGTATACACGATTGTAAATGACAAAACCGCGTACAGGAAAAAAAAGATGCAAAAATTCCAGGCAAACAGACAGGCTGAGACTAAATTCACACTAATCAGGCTCTACCAGGCATACATGCCCCCATACCCGACACAGAAACAAGAGAGAGAGAGCACTTCAAATACATTGAATGCCAAAAGATCAACCCCCAAAGGACAATTACTAGGAACTCCCCAGCAGAGTCACCAATTCTGTTACAGAGAGAAATTCCTATGGCTTGGGGGACCACAACAGATAGCTAGACTCCAGAAATCAATCTTTCCCAATATGCAATAGAAATAAAAACATCTAACACTAAAGGATAGAACCTCGTACCTTATTCCAGACGGTTGAAGTAGATCCCCGTTGAGCTTTCCAATCTTCAGCTTGAATTGTTATAGCACGTCCTCAACAACAAGTAAACAATACAAGCATACTATATTTCATGGTGTTAGATCTATTCTAGCATATATAATCAATCATGTATAAGCATTTGACATAGTCCAATGGATGCAACATTCATTCAAATACACATTAATGGACAGGAAAAGATATTTCTATTAATATGAATAAGAGATTACAAGTGACAACCTCTGACGGCACGTCTGCGAACCGGAGAAACTGAATCCCCCACTTGGGCCTCCACCACCTCAATCCTCCATCACTCCGATAGCAAGCTCACTAACAAAGGCAAGCTTGGGAAGAACAAAACAGTGCTCCAAAGGGACAAAGGGATGCAGACTCAAGTATAGTTCTGGCAACAATGGACTAAAGTTTCGGTACTCTCAATTCTCTCTTATGCTTTCAATGTCTCAATGGTTCCTTATATAGCTTTTCAAAGTGATACTGAAAGGTCGAATCCGTGCGATCTCAAGGCATAAGGAAGGCCAGGAGTCATATGAGTCGGATCCAAGTCAAGGAACGGTCCAACAGTTTTGGATTATGCGCACATCCCGATGTACGCGACTATAGAGGGAATATCCGCGTATGTACGCGGTTATCGGGGAAAAGGCCGCGTATATCATTTTTCTAATGTTTTTAGGGATGGTCAATGATACATCAAAAGACAATAAATGGTCCATAGGGAATAATGAGTCTGCAGCGGGATAGGGGAAGGCCATACAATGTGTGATTCACCTAGTGTGGTGAAATCCACTATAACACTAAGAGAAACACTGGACTGTTTCCTGCTAAACCATGAACTCATAGCAGACCTCAAACAAAAGCATATACCTGATGTGCTTTTCCTATCTGAGATACTTCCATCCCAATATGCATTTGTGTAGCCTACAATCTATACTCATGGCTACCATCATAGTATAGACCAAAATCTATAGTCCCTTTCAGATATCTCATCACATGTTTTGCAGCTACTATGTGAACCGGTCTTGGTTGAACAAGTTATTGACTTAAGGTGTTCACAACAAAACAAATGTTTGGTCTTGGTATTTTTTAAGTACATCAAGGACCCAATAATCTGTCTGTAGTGAGTCACAACCACTAACTCTAATGAGTCATCAGCTAAAATCTTTAGGTTGGATTCCATGGGTGTGGCCATGACTTTGCATCTCTACCACATAGTTTCCCTGGTTGAGAAAGATTCCTTCTGAACTTTTCCATACTTCCAGACCTAGGAAATAATGCATTAACCCAAGGTTTTTCATCTCAAATTCTTCTGTTAGTTTCTTCTTGCTTTCCATGATCTGTTTCTCATTCCCTTTCAAGAATAAGTCATCCACATATAGTAATAGAATGATAGGTACAAATTTTTCAACCTTGTAGGAAAGGTTATGATCTACTTTATTCTTGGCAAAGCCCATGCTCATCAGGAAACTATCTATTCTTTCATATCAAGCTCTGGGAGCTTGCTTCAGGCCATAGAGGGCCTTCTTCAACTTGCATACTTGATTCCTTCTGTCTTCAACTTCAAATCCTCATGACTATTCGATGTAAAACTCTTCCTCAATCATACCATTAAGGAAGGTTTGTCTTTACTTCATCATGGAAGAAACTACCATGATAGTTTTCAAGGAATTATACCTTGCTTCCTGGAGTAAGTGTCTCTTCAGAATTAATTCCCTCTTTCTGATAGAGACCTCTAGCCACAACTCTTACCTTACTTCTATCAGCAACATATCTTATCTTGAAAATCCATTTGGAAGATACCACATTCTTGCTTTCCGGTTTGAGTACTATATCCCAAACATCATTCTAGTATCACAACATCTTCTATGAGTTTGTCTTCTCAGGTCATCAACATATCCTAGTCTTCTGCAATCAACCTTGAAGGTTGGAACCCACTTTACTCATGGTAAAGTCTCGATCCATCACAAAGCTATCCATCATGTCGTACCATGTCGAACTCAGATATAATTTTCCGTAGTCACTCCATCTGAAGTGGAGTATCATCTTCCCTCTTCATTCTGTACAGATGGTTATATGCTTGATATATACTAGTAAATATAGTATGTCATGTCATAGTCTATTCTTTCTGGGGAGAATCATGAACCTTGCTTTGTACACTTATTCCATCATATCGTATACATCATTCCCATGATCAATTGTTATTCTTTGATCATAGATTCTTTCATAGCATTCTTTTCTTCATCTTGAGTTATCTCTTGTACCCATGGTGGTCTTCATCCTTCAAGGTGGATCTACCACTCTCTGAAGCTCTTTCTTCCGTCATGGTGTCTCTGACCCTGGGAGCCTTAGATTCATGTTTATTGGAGTAGATCTTGAATTTTCATCACTTGTTCTTTAGAACAAGTCTCATCCTTCTTTTCTTGTAGGAGGTTGTTCATGACCTTTCCTGCAATTCAAATGCACCAGTTGCATGGTTAGAACTATTTCATAAAACATATGCATAACAACAAATGCTTATGCATCATGCAATTGTTTAGTCAATACAATATTCATCCATATCTCACATAAACTTTCTAGATGCCTTCCATTTCCACCATGACATTATTGAGATTGTGCACTAATCCAATATGTCAGCAAAAAGGTTTGATAAGAAACAATGGAGAGTTGTATAGCACCATGAGCTACTTACCCATCACATGCATATTAGTAGTATACAGTCATTAATGCAAACAATCTATCATGCATAACACATCACTAAATATAATCAGATGTATAACAAAACAATATCATGAAATGACAATTGAATACTTATCTTTATTTGTTTCATGGGTATATTCCTTCTTGAGTCTTCATCTTCATCATCTTCTTCAGCATCGTTTCTTATCCAAATGCCGAGGTGGATAAGAAGCTCTTCAAGAGTTGAGATCTTCATATTTCTCATTGATTGAGGAATCTTTTTTTTGGAAGATGAGAGCTTGATCTTCAGAGACGATCTTCTTCTTCTTCCCAAAGTCTGTTGAAAGTAATCACTTCCTTCTGGAACACATTTCTTAAATGAATGAATTCTATGATCCTGGGAGGCCATTCAAGGTGGCCATCACCACTTCTACATTCTTCACTTCTTCTATCCCCGCTTGAAGTTGTTCTTTGATTTGAGATATCCTTATGACTGCATGGTCTCTACATTCTGGATCTTCACATTCTTCAGCTGGTTTCTTAAGGTCATATTCTGATCTATGTTCTTCCCTTCAAATAGCATGGTCAAGAAATCAACCCTCATCGATGTATTTAGGGAAGACACTTGTAGTACAATTTGATTCGTAACTGAATCATCAATGATCTTCTGGGATTTGACCAAGTTCTTCTTGAGAAAGGCTTCTAGCCTCATCTCCCTTTGAAATTGGAACCTCTATGCTCATGTAGGTGTCCAATCCATTTTCTTCAGAGAGATCATATAATTCTAGGCTTGGAAGTTGTCAACTTCACCAAGCTTATCATCAAGCTGATGTCATAGATCACTTTGAAAAGAGAACCTCAAATGAACATAGCAAAGGATTAGATCTTACCGATTTGAGGTGTCTGTCCTGGTTCCAGAGCTGACTGATCTAGGGTTTGTCACAGAAACCCTAATTTAAAAAACTTGGAATCTTTCAGATCTGATTGGCTAGACATATATATCTCTTCAAATGGAGCTGTCCGATGTACTCCATTTCTGAAAACAGTGGAGGGAAGCTCCCGGAATAGGAAGCCCTAATTTTCCAATTTCTTTTGTAGAAATTCTTGTTACTGTCTCTATGATATATCCGAAATTTCCAATCCTCTATGTATGAAATTTTTTACTGAGGTAACCTCACATGTCCCTGATCCACCACCATATGTTTCATCAGAATTGGTTTCACCATTTGGGATTTATGATCCTTTTCCCAAGGTGACCTGTTACAGGACTGTTCAGAACAACGAAGTTGTATGGCATGCCATGTGTCACTGGTTCATCTTCTGAGTCTGAAATTAGTACCACCAAAATTAAAGTCCATGCCATTTCTGGAAAATCTTCAAGAATTCCATTTGGACCTCTATAGCCCAATATATTGAAATTCTCCCCAGGTGTCCTGTTTAGGGATGAATTCTGGAAGAGGCTGGAACCCTAACTTGGAGAGAACATATCTCCTGGAATAAATCGAATATGAAGATGAAATTTGGAAACAGTGTTCATCAGGATTTCATATTCAGTCCGTGCAATTTTCAGCTCCTGATCCTTTGCCAATATCATAATATAGCGAATGTTCCAAAACACAGCAGTTTTAGTATTTAGGGTTTTTCTAGCTCGGTGTCAAACTAGGGTTTGACTTTCTCGGAGATTCACCCAACAAAAATTCTTGATCCAGGTCTCTAAACTTTGGTTTTGATGAGGAGAACAATCCTATTCTGGTCCCACTCAAAAATTCCTCTTCTGTAGAAAGCCCTAATTTCCACATCGAAAATTGAAAATGCTCGGAATCGAATTCCGCTTCGACAGAACGATGCACCCTTCAAAGGAGAGTCAGCCTAGCCTTCTTTTACTGATTGATTGTAGAGAGAGAACCAAAAAATAAGAATCCCTAGATTCTGTAACTTTTGAAATCTTCCCTATTTAGGTTAGCTCTGATACCATGTTAAATTTTCATATGCTTAGCTAAGACATCAGTATATCATTTCATTTTTCATAATAAAAGCATATAAAACAGGATCACTAAAAGAAACAGTAGCACAAGAACAACACAGATTTATCCTGGGAAAACCCTAAAGGGAAAAACCTAGCAAAATATTCCTCAATATAGATGCCCCAAAAGGGAAAAAGGTAAAACCAACAAGGAGATCAAAAACCTAATTCTCCTCCTTCTCCAGCAGCTTCTCTCCTCCATAAGTGCGCTATTCCAAGTGAGTGTGTGTGTCTCAAATGAGGAGCACTACACCTCTATTTATATTCATCCGTTTACTTAAAGTTTACTCAATTAACATGTCGGCTTAAGTTAACTCATGTAGGCTCGATTTACACATGTAGGCTCAAGTAACCACACTGGGGTGCTGATGACCCACCTTTACAATTAGAGGGGACTACCTCATGACTCTTATTAGTTATTCCGATTAGGAGCATCGGGGTACAATGTAATACAAGTGGTTCTCCCAATTGGACCATCGGGGACCACAAAAGATACATAAAGAATATTCTTCGAAGTTACAATATTTCAACAATTCCTATTGGAAGCATGTTATCAATCTCCTTTTTGACTATCTCTTTGTATTTATGAGCTAGTTTATATGGTCATTTCTTGACAGGTCGAACATCAAGTTTTATGTCGATATTCATTTGTCCCATTTCATGTACTAGAACTTTAAGATCCTTATATTCCCTAGCAAATACATCCTAAAATTATTTCAGTAGGTTTTTGATCTCTGCTGTTTGAGCTTCCGACCAGTAGTCTCCAACTTTTGCTATTTTTGGTCGATCATCATTTGATATGTCAACTTCTCTAGTTTTAATTTTTGCATCTAGCCATTCCAGTGCTTTAGCTTCATTGATTGGTCGACTTCCTTCCTTAAACTATGAGAATGTGGCAAGGAAGTCTACTGCAGTCATTCGGTCAGTATCCTCCTTGTCAGTTGTTTTGACTTTGAGTACTGTGCGAATAGGTTTGGTTGTTTTGACATGATTTGATTTCCATATAAAAATTTTCCCTTCCGACTTTTATTTTCCAATTGTAGTCTCGTTGATTGTGTTACTGTCCTGGTTTGTATATTGTTATAGTCCATTGTCTATTGGTTATTTTTTAAGGGTTGGTTTTTTGTCGACTGTATAAATTTTTTAATCTATTTTGCTATTTCGACCAAATTCTCATCTTGTGGTATAAAGTTGAAGTCTTTGATAAAATTTTCTATGAGTTCATGCCAAAGGAATGTTTCACCTTGGGATTATTTCATCTTGTACCATTTGTTTAGTAAGTCGGTGAGTGTTGATGGAAATAAGTGTGGCCATGTGTGTTCATCCTTATATCCCAGTCTTCTCCATTGTTTTTCACATATATTTATATGGTTTTCTGGATCCTATCCTTGGGTAAATATAGGTATCTGATCCTGGTTGGTTAACTTCTTTCCTCCAAACCTTTCTACAAAATAAGTCGAAGCTGTTGTCCATGTCTGCAGTCTTGACTGATGGGTATCCCACCATCTAGCAGCTTGTCCTATGAAAGTTTCTACTAAACTTTGTAGTTGGCCATGTTCAGCGATGTTCATAGATACTTGCTCTACAGGCATAACTGGTGATTCTCTTTCTTTGTACCTTGGGATTTTTGTGGTATGTATATTTGTTTGTTGTAATGTAGGATATTCCCTAATTTTATTTTCAAATATTTTTGGGATACTGGACACCACAAAGCATTTTTTGACTGGTTTCTTCTGTACTTTTTGAATAGTCCAGCATCCTCTTGATTTTGTTTCATAGTTTTCAACCTCCCAATCATATAGTTCTACATCTGAATTGTATCCTACTGAGTCTTGATTGCCTAAATGAAGTTCTCCATAGATATTAGGTTCTGTATAATATTCATTGTTTTGTATCTGATAGAGTTGTCGGATGTTGACTTCTTCATAGATAGGTTCAGTCAAAGGTTCTCCTTGGGATGGATGAATAGGTACTATGACTTTTTGTCCATTCCCTTTTAATTTGATTCTTTCTTTGTCCAAGGATATCGAGTCTTTCATTTTTCTCCCCCAAGGTCGACCTACTAACACTGGGAAGGAACTGGATCCTTCCTTAGGGTTAATAATTTCGAAGTCGACTTTAGTCAATATAACTTTTATCGTTGTGTCGACATTTTTCTAGACTCCAATAGGTTCAATTAGGCCTTGGTCTGCCAGTTTCAGGTATATGCCCAATTCATATAATCAAGGTCTGCCTAACTATTCCCATGTGTCTTGAGTCATAATATTTACCTATGATCCAAAATCAAGTACAACTTGTCGGACATGGTATCCTTCAATTTCCAAGTTGACAAGTGGGTTAGCATCACTTTTATCTTTTTGGTTTAAGCTGCAGATATTCTTTGTTTGTTTTTCGGTGTTTTTGTTGTGTTTTATATTATACAGTAAGTCGATGAATTGTGATATTGTTTTATATTTGTGTACCAACTATATTAGCTCTTTTACTGTGTCCTATTGATTATCGTCTTCTTCTTCCTGTCAAGCAAATTCTCTAAATATATTTTTTGCATCTTTATATATTTGTTTTTCTTTAACTGGATCAGGGTAGACATTTTTTTCTTTTATTTTGCTTATTTGGGGGTTATCGCTCCCAGTTTTCGTCCCTTGTTGGGTTACAATATGTAAATTATTTGTATTGATAATATCATGTTTTTGCACACATGAAAAGACATTAACATTATTCTTTTTATTTATCTTTTCAAGTATAATAGGGCAATCCTCTAATGAGTGATCCCCTACACCACAATTAGTACAGAATTTTAGGTTAGTCCTTTCCTTGTATGGACAGTCTGCATGTCGATGTCCCTCCTTATAGCATGTGAAACATTAGATGGGCCGACGTGGTCAATTGTCTCGATTCCCAAAGAATCAACCTTGACCTCCATAGCCTCCATGTCGATTTTCATATCGGCGCTCGTATCTTTGACCTTCATATCTTTGATTATTCTGATTGTTTGGCGCATTATTTTGCTCATTATACTGTGCAACTGCATTGGTATGATAGACTGCATGATAATTCTGTTGATTCTTGAGATTTAGATGGCAGTCGACAGTGTTATGATTTTTAGTTTCACAAATTGCACACCATGATGCTTTACCATTCTTCATATTAAATTGGCAATCTTTTGTCGAATGGTCTCCATTCTCTTGGAAAATGTCACAAAAATATTTTGTCTACACAAATTAGACGTTCTGTCGACTGATGTCCTGTCGACAGTTGTCTTTTGAATGTCCGACCATCGAGCACTTCATGCACCAGATATCCTGAATTTTGAGGTTTAATTCTTTTAATGACTTCTGTATGATCTCAAGATATTCTTCTAGTCTGTGATTGATGGAGTATGCTGGTATGTCCTCATCCATTTCTACATGGAGAGATTTTGTAAGCGCATCTTCGTAAGTCTTGAATGTCTCCAAACTTATGTGTCGGCGAATTTTTTGTGATAAACCTGCAAGAAACCACTGGATTAATAATTGTTCGTCAATAACATAGTATAATTGGCTAAGAAGGTATTTCCATCATTTATCGTAATCACGAACAGTTTCTCTTGGATTCTGCGATGTTGTCTTTAGCTTCTTTGCTGCTAGATGTTTTGCATCTGGAGTCTTAAAAAATGAGAGGAATTGCACTTTGACTTCGACTTTGGTTGCTCAAGGGGTTCTTTCAGAAAAGGTCATGTACCAAGTTAATGCCCTTTTTTTCAAGGCACCAGCGAACTGCGCCATTTTCCTGTATTCATCCGTAACTTGGTTATCCTCCCAAGTCAACTCACAGACGAAACAGTGTCATCTAGGGTCCTCATCACCCTCATATAGAGGGATGTGTGTTGACCTGTGACCCATATTGGAATCACTGTCACTGTCTTATTCAGGAGGTGGTGCTAGGGGAAGTGCAGCTATTTGCTTATTGCTCTCTGCGGAACTGTCATCGACAGAACTCTTATTCTTGTTGGTTGTTTTAGTTGTCATTTCTTCTTCAACCAACAGTCAGTTATTGTCAACTTCTTCTGTCGATGTCCCACTGCAATTGTTCGTCCGTAGTTTTGAATGTTTGGTGTTCTCAAAAGCTATATTTGGTAGGGAAGGTGCTCCTTCATGTGTCAGTAAAAGTAAGTGGATACTTTGGTTGGAGGGTACCACTTGAAGCCTAACCCAATTTCCTTCTTCTGGTCAATGAATAATTATATGTCTACCAATGTATGTCTCGTGGTCTAGTCGGTTCCATATACCAAAGTCACCAACTCCTAGTCTGAGGTATTCTTCGACAATGGCTTGCATCCAGGTACACGGATTCGTTAGAGATAGAGGTTTTTCTTCTTGGGGAACTTCTAATTGGAGAGCTTCTCACTGCTCTATCCACAATTCTTCTTCTATAGGGGACACCTCTTCTTCCACGCCTTCTTCTTATCTGTCATGACCCGACTCTGGTGGATCTCTTTCCTGGTAGGTCACCCTAGAACTCATTCCTCTCTGCAGCACTAAGGCTCTTTCTCTTCTTTCTTCCCTTCTTTGTAGCCTCTTCTCCCACTCTATTTTCTGGAAGTCTGTTGTACCTTTGTGTGACACTGTCCTCTCGATTTCCTTTTTATGCTGACTTCTCATTACGGGTGATTGGTATCTTCCTTAGTCGACTAGAATCCACTCCACTTTATCCTGACATATGACCAGCTGCCCCCCCATATCCTACCTGATGCTTTAGAAAGCCCAGATAGTTCTGTCTACTTGCTTAGGAAGTATTCCCACTCCCTTTCAGCAATGAATTTTTCCCACCTTTTTTTTTCTGCCCAATTAGGGTTTAATGGTGGTCCACGAAGTGATGGATGAGGTTCAACAATTTGACCCACTCCTTTCTCGATCAGGAACTTAAAAAGCAAGGTTGGTAAGGAACACAAAAATTTCTCGTTGAGGTCTGTGTAGAATTTATTTTTGATGGTTTCTACCGAAGTCCTTTCTTCTAGTGCTTGCTCTTCGTAGAATTCGTCAGATATCTTTTTGAACCACTCCGACAAGTTTGTTCTTCCTCCTTGAATCAGTTTTTTTAGTAACTATTGATATTTAGTTCCTTCCGGATTTTTCATCCAAGAGTTTCTTCAGCAGCTGGGGCACTGATTCTACAAACTTCTCATGTATCTCTGTAAATAATATCTCCTTTTCTTGTGCGGTCATCAATCTATTTCTCCGTGCGTAATTCTGCAGATAATTTTCTACTTTACGCTCCCACCAGTCCTTAATCTCCTGTTCTGATATCATCTGCTTGCATACATCTCAAACATGTAATACTGGAAATGGAACCAATGTTGTAATCTCACATATCACATAAGGTTACCAATAATACATACTAAAACATACATATATCATAGAGACAAGAGATAAGAACAAGTAGATAGAATAACAGATTATATTAACAAGAGAGGGTCCATACAATACCGAGAACTGAACCGAGTTCTCATCTGGCTCAATAGCCTAATATATATGAATTACAAATAGTTACAAATAACTACCTGTAGGTTCACTCAACCGACATGACCTTAGGTCGCTGAACTAATCTCTAACTATTTGGCTATCATTCAAGTCGGCTTACCAACTTGCTCCTCCAATAGAGTCTTATCCTCCTAAGAAGCTTCAAAAGAACAAAAAAGGAGATTACAAGCAGAAGGACTTCTCCTCTTATCAACATTACCATTGTAATAAGATAGGACACATTTCCAGAAATTTTCCGATGAGACAAGAATATTATAAGAGGAAGAATAACAAAAGACATCATGCTCATTTAGCCAAAGAAGAATAAGAAGAGGAAGAAGAAGAAGAACCTGCCAAGAAGTTAGAAAATGAAGAAATTGAAGAATATTTTTTTATAGATGGTGAAGTTATTATGTGGCCTAGAGGAGAATCTCTAGAAGATGCATGTGTCATTGGGACATAAGAAGGTTTCTTGTATAAAATAAAAGGTCACTAAGAAGCAACCTCAATTCATGATACTACAATTCCATGTGAACTATGGCATATAAGGATTTCTCACATAAACTACAAATCCTTACCACATGTGAGCAAGGTAGTCACGAGTCTACCAGATCTAAAAGTCTGATCATGAAGAAGTATGTAAAGGTGTTGTTGATAGGAAGAACTGAACCACTATGGAAGCAGTGAAGACTATGATCAATGATAAAGATCTTCCTATGCACTCATGGGATGAAGCAGCAAGGACATGAGAATATGTCCAAAAGAAAATATCCCATAGTGCACTTGGGTTCAAAACCCCTGAAGTAATGCTCACAAGAAGAAACCCGGGTATGTCACCTCAATATATTTTGTTTTCCAGTGTTTTCTCATATTCCAAAAGAGAAAAGAACCAAGTTGGGTCCTTTTGGAAAGAAAAAAATATTTGTTGGACATGATGAAGTCTCCAATGCCTTTAGAATATATACCATTTTACAATCATATGGAAATTAGCGAGGATGTAACCTTTGATGAATATACAGCTCTCAAGAAATTGATAAAGTGTCAACTTGAAGAAGCATATGAAGAAGCCGTAGCTCCCAGAGCTGCATAACTGATGAAATAAGTTGCACCTTCTCTTGATGATGAGATTCTAGAAGAACATGATATGTTGGAACCCCAAAAACCTCCCCACATGAATATATCCCATAAAATAAAACCATCCCAGGAACATGAGATTATTCATGAAGAAGAAAGTATGGTGTTATAGAAGGCTCCTCTAGACAAAGCAAGAAGCCAAATCCATTTCCTAGTTATGTGGATTTGATGTGGGATATTGTAGACAAAGAACCTACTTTTTTTGAAGTAGTTGTTCAAAAGAGAGAATGGGTAGAATATATAGCGGAATAATACCAATCCATTATGAATAATGATGTGTTGGAAGTAGTTCCCAAACTAGAAGATAAAAGTGTGGTATCTTCCAAATGGATCTACAAGATAACACATAAAGATGATGGAAGTATTGAGAAATACAAAGCCAAATTTGTGGCCCATGGATTCTCTCAAAAGAAAGGAATCGATTATGAAGAGACATTTTCTCTTGTAGAAAGGTACACTTCTATGAGAACCATCATGGCACTTGCATATAAGACAAAATTGAAGTTACACCAGATGGATGTGAAAAACAACCTTCCTAAATGGTGTTATTGAAGAAGAAGTGTACATAGAACAACCACAAGGTTTTGAATTCGAAGACAGAAGGAAACATGTATGTAAGATGAAGAAGGATTTGAATGGATTGAAGAAAGATCTAAGAGCATGGTATGGAAGAATCGATAGTTTTCTGATGAGCTTGGGCTTTACCAAAAGTAAGGTTGATCATAACCTTTACTTAAAGGTTATGGATGATGAACCTACCATATTAATGTTGTACATGGATGACTTATTCCTGACAGGTAATTAGAAGAAATTCTCAGAGTGTAAGAAGAATCTCACTACAAAATTTGAGATGAAAGACCTTGTCTTGATGCATTATTTTCTAGGTCTTGAAGTATGGAAGAGCCCAGAAGGAATCTTCCTTAAACAAGGGAAGTATGTAGTAGAAATCCTGGAAAGGTTTGACATATTGGAATGTAAATCCATGGCCACACCCATCGATACACACTTGAAGTTGTTGGCTGATGCTTCGTTATAATTAGTGGATGTGACACTATACAGATAGATTATTGGTTCATTGATGTACTTGACGAATATCCAACTAGATATATGCTTTGTCGTGAACATCTTGAGTTAGTATTTGGTTGATCCCAGACATGTTCACTTGGTAGATGCAAAGTATGTGATGAGGTTCTTGAAAGTTATGGTAGGTTGTGGTCTCAGTTTTACTAGAGATCATGACTTCATATTGTATGGTTATACAAATTTAGATTGGGAAAGAAGTGTCTCAGATAGAAAGATCACTTCAAGAGAAAGAGCACTTCAGGATGATGTTTCAGTATGGAGTCATCCATGATCTCATGGCTAATTAGGAGGTAGTCCAATGTTTCTCTCACAACTGCAGAAGTGAAATATATTGCATATTGTTCTTCCAGTTGTGAAGCCATATGGCTTCGGAAGTTGTCATCATATCTATTCGATTTGGAGATGGATGCCACCGTGATTCTATGTTATAACCAAATATGCACAAAGATGACAAAGAACCATGTGTGCCATGATAAGATGAAGCACATATAAGTATGGTACTTCTACATTCGTGACATGGTGTAGAAGGGAGCTATAAAGCTCCAATATGTGAGCACAGATGAGCAAGTTGTAGATGTGTCGACTAAGCCTCTGTCACTTGTGAATTTTGAACACTTCCAAGACAAGATAGGTGTTTTCCATAAGGAATTCCCTTGAAAGGGGGAGTAGTATTGATGATACTATGGAATCTTGATCACAACAGGTAGCTCAGTTGGGATTGATCATACTTAGAATTGATCTCGTAATTCAGAAAGGAAGGATTATCTTAAATGTTAATCTTGAGACTTGATCCCGTAGTTCCAAAATGAAGGATCATATTAGATGTTGGTTGATAAACTTGATCCCATAGTTCCAAAAGGAAGGATTGTATTAGATAGACTTGATCCTATAGTTCCAAAAGAAAGGATCGTCTTAAATTTTGGTTGATAGACTTAATCATGTAGTTCCAAACGAAAGGATCGTCTTAGATGTTGATTGATGGAATTGATCCCATAATTCTGAAAGCAAGGATATTTTAAAATATTGGTTGGAGATCCCGCAATTCTGAAAGGAAGGATCAACCATGTTGTACTTGATCTTGTATTTTCGAAAGGAAGGATCGTCCCGTCTACGTATGTCACTAGGGGAGTTTTGAGGTAAAAAATGGGCCTTAAAAAAAAATGTACCATTAAAAATCACTTTATAAGAACCAATAGGTTTCAAGATGATGATGTCAACCATAATGGTAAAATTTGTAAAAAAAAGGAGGGAAATGAAAAAACTATTTTTTCTTATAGTATTTTTGGCATATCTCCTTATCGGTTCACCCAAATTTCGAGTTTGGGGACTCATTGGATGCAGAATTTAATTCTGCATCCAACCCATACCCACACTACATAATTCAGAGGTACCCATTGCACCCAAAAATGAAATTTTCAATAAAAATGTATTTTAATATCAGACTGCATACTTCAGAGGTACCCACGGCACCCAAAAATGAAATACAGTTTTATTGAAAATTTCATTTTTGGGTGTAGTGGGTACCTCTGAAGTATGCAGTGTGGGCATGGGTTGGATGCAGAATTAAATTTCACATCCAACGAGACCCAAATTATATTAAAATACAAATTTTTATTGAAATTTTTATTTTTGGGTGTCATGGGTACCTTAGAAGTATGAAATGTGGGTATGAGTTGGATGCATAATTTAATTTTGCATCCAACGAGTCCCCAAACTTGAAATTTGGATTAAATTATAAGGAGATATGCCAAAAATACAATAAGAAAAAAGTAGTTTTTCTTCTTTCCCTCCAAAATTTAGAACTTTTATTTTATTATTATAACTCTTATTTTATTGTTTCCCTTATGAGGCCCATTTTAGACCTCAAAAATCCTCTAATAGTTAGTTGTGATCAGTATTGGTAACTCCATAAACACTTGATTCAGTAATACCGAAAGGAAGGATCATCTGAGTACCACATATGTGTTGTTCATGCTCCTGTAATTTCGAAAGGAAAGGATCACCAGTGTTTCCCATGATCCTGGAATTCTGAAAGGGAAGGATCACCAGTGTTTCCCATGATCTCATAATTCTAAAATGAAAGGATCACCACTATTTCCCATGATCCCTTATTTGTGAAAGGAAAGGATCATCAATGTTTCCCATTATCTCGTAATTCTGAAGGGAAAGGATCCCCAGTGTTTCCTGTGATCCCGTAATTCCGAAAGGAAAGGATCACCAGTGTCTCCCATGATCCCGTAATTCCAAAAGGAAAGGATCACCAATGTTTCCTATGATCCCATAACTCCGAAAAGAAATGATCTCTAGTGTTTCCCATGATCCCGTAATTTCTAAAGGAAAGGATCACCAATGTTTCCCATGATCCCATAATTTTGAAAGGAAAGGATCATTAGTGTTTCTCATAATCCTGTAATTCCAAAAGGAAAGGACCACCAATGTTTCTCATGATCCCATAATTCTGAAAGGAAGGGATCACCATTGTTGTCCATGATCCTGTAATTATGAAAGAAAAGGATCACTAGTGTTGTCCATGATCCCGTAAGTACAAAAGGAAAGGATCACCCATGTTTTCCATGATCCCGCAATTTTGAAAGGAAAGGATCACCCGTGTTGTCCATGATTTCATAATTCCAAAAGGAAGGATCGTGTTGGTTTTTGATACACCTTCCTCATTCTATTGTCATAGATGATGTTACTCCATCCTTGAGTTGTTGATGATGATTTTGTTATACCCGTCACATGTAGTTGTTGTTATTCTATATTTATGTTGATGAGACATCATCATGCTATCATTATTGTTATTATTCCATATTTATGCTAATGACCCAGCCTCGTGATGTTGTCATTGTTGTTATTCCAGCCTTATGTTGATGATCCAACCTTGTGATGTCATTTTTATTGTTATTCAAGCTTTATGCTGATGAGCCGACCTCGTGTTGTCGTTGTTAGTGATATATCAGTCTTTATACTGAAGATGTTGATACTTCATATTTGTATTGAAGATGATGATGATGATGTTCCAATAGTTCTATGTTGATGCACATTATGATGATGCTCCAGCTCTATGTCATAGGTGATGATCTAGTTCCATGTTGTAGATGATGATGCTCTAGATCCATGCTGCATATGATGATGTTCCAATAGTTCTACGTTGATGTAGATTATCAAGATGCTCCAAATCCATGCCGTAGATGATGATCCAATTCCATGCTGCAGATGATGATCCAATTCCATGTTGCAGATGATGATGCTCTAGGTCCATATTGCATATGATGACATTCCAACAGATGATGATGATGCTCCAACTCCATGCTGCAGGTGATGATGTGATTCCATGTTGTAGATGATGATGCTCCAAGATGCATAAGATGAGGTTACAGTTCCATGTTGTAGATGATGATACTCCAACTCTATGTTCTAGATAATGATGTTGTTCAAAAATTCCGATGACCTATAGTTGTAATAGACAATGTTCCAAAAGATGATGTTGATGATTCCTCCTCCCTACTTTTGATGATGTTGTGTAGATCCACACCAGTTGTTGTTGTTGTTAGTAGAATACCCTTCTTATTAAGGGGAAGTATTTAAATAATGTAACTTCGAATAATATTCTATTTTTACTTTACATTATTATTATTCCTCCTTTAAGGGAGGCCATTGATGTAAAAGGTCATGAGGTAAACCTTCTGTTATAAGTTGAGTCAATAGTACCCAGAAAATAATAATATAATTATTATTGTGATTTTACCTAGGTAGGCCAGCCCTGTCAGTTTGATAGGTCGGCCCAGTTAGGGTAAAATGTCAATTGTGAAATTAGTATAAATAGGGAAGCACCCTACCTCATTTATACTCACTCACTCACTCATGTATTGCACAAGGGAGAGAAGGAAGGAAGGACATAGAAGGAGGAGGACAAGTGTCTTTGGTGTTTTGGATCTTATGCATGGGGTTTGGTCTCTCTCTCTCTCTCTCTCTCTCTCTCTCTCTCTCTCTCTCTCTCTCTCTCTCTCNTCATTCTAGTAATCTATATTGAGGATGTTTTGGTGGGTTTTTCCATTTTGGGTTTCCCAGGGTAAATTGTTGTGTACCTTGTGATTGTTTTTCTTTCAATGATCCTCTTTATGTTGTTATTGTGAAAATGTATTAAATTCTTATGAAGTTAGTACTTAAGCTATAGAAAAATATAAAACTTAATGATACAATACCCAAAGACGTGCATTTATCTGTATTGAAAAACATGGTAGTAGAAACACAGAGCCACTATCATTGGTATAATGCATAAAAGGTTGTGTGAATACCTAGTTGCATGTCTACTTGAAGCAAACGAATGGAAAAATGAGATGAGGATTGACGTTTGCATAGGAAAATAAATACAGAAGCTTGTTGATCAAAATAAAAATATAAGAATTAACCCAACAAATATGAACATGTTTTTTTATTTCTGTGCTCCTCTTCAATTATAAATAAATTTCTATTCTTCCTACAAACAATTTCTTCAACCTGAGTTTGAAACACCAACATTGAAGGGTTCATTTTTTCATTCCAAGTATGCATTTGAATGAATTTTTTAGTAGCGAGAGTGTATGACTATAATAATAGTATTTCTAATTTTTTTTGTTCTTCTCTCACATAATCATGCGGGAAGGGGAATGATGCTAGATCCACTCATTCGAGAGAATTAGAAGGAACAATGGTAGGTTTTATATTTTTTAAGAGAGTATTATTTCCATTGGTAATATTAGGGTTTATAAACCATTTGAAAGATAGTATTGGTGAATATTTTTCCCCTTGAATGGTTGTTCTAAATGTAAATGGAAATGGAACCTAATGGAATTTAAAGAATAAATATTTCATGATTTAGCCGAATGTACCCCAAAATCCACGAATGTCAAGGATATCGATATTGAATAGGAAGTGGATTATGTAACAAGAATAAAAAACAAAGGAGGAGGAGGAGAATATTGGAACCAATAAACAAATTCCATTCCTAATGCATCTAAATCGGTGACTGAGAGAATGTATGGTTGTAATAACAATATTTCTGAGTGACTATTAGCATTATTTTGGAAGTGTAGCCAATTAGAAGAAGCCATTTTGATGCATTTCTCCTCCACCAAATCCTCAAAATCCCTCTAAATCCATGTGAAGGATCCCCTGGCAGAGATGCTTCTTATTATTGTGGAGGTTAATCTAGAGTTATGCATATCAATAGTCTATGGGAGGATAGATGATTTTCCAAACAGTGTAAACTCCGTAACCAATTTTCCCACTAACTACGATTTCACCAAAAAGGAAAAGTGGAATGAGATTCTGTGTCTCCTTATTTGACAATGGAAGGGAGAGGAAATAATGGATGGTTCTAGAGAACTTCTATGGTATTTAAGTAAATATCAGGCCATGGATTTTGTTTCCCTTGTTTTGGGATGGAGTAACTTCAGAGGACTACCTCCCTAAAAAATTTCACAATAATATTTATCACTTGATTAATAATAATAATAATTGATATAGTTGATTTTACGACACTTGGTAGATCATGTTTTTATGGCCTTTCCTATCCCTATGTAGACTCCTTTGACCCCCTTTCCTCAATATAAAAATTGATGCTCCAAAAAATACCTTTAAAAATTCATGTTTATTGGTATATGTGGGTCACCATCTTACAGACTGTGTGTACACATAGCTTGCTCCACTATGACCCGCATACATCGAGAAATGTGCCCAAAAATAAAATATTTGGATTTTTCCTCATTTAGTGATGAATGAATTGACTATTGGCCTTCCATATGCTTGGAAACGCTCTGAATCGACCCTTCACTTCCTATTGAAGGGCTATATATTGAGCTACTTCAATGCATTTAGAGGAGGAGAATTAGGGAGAGAAAATAAACTATAGTGGATTTGTCCCCCATACTTGTATACATGAGTCTGCATCCCTTTGTCCTTTGAGCAACCATTGGTGCTCTTCCCAAGCTTGCCATTGATATGGAGGATTGAAGTGGTGGAGGCCCAGGTGGAGGACTCAGTTTCTCCGTTTCGAAGAGGTGTAGATAGAGCTTGTCAGTTATACCTTTGTTTATAATTAATAGAAATATCCATTTCTCATCCATTGTATTTGTGTAAATATGAATATTATTGTCCATTGATGTAGTTTCTTTGATCATACATATTGGATTGATATATCCTATAGTAAGTTCTAATGTGTAATATCTATCATGCTTGTATATTTCATTGTCGTTGAGAATGGAATGTAGGTACAAGTGTGGTTGAAAGCTCAATGATGATCTACTATGAACGTCTGTAACAAGGTATGCTTTCCATACCTTAGTGTTAGAATTGTTTATCTCTTTAGCATTTTTGAAGTGGATTGATTTCTGGTGTCATACTGTCTGTTGTGGTCGACCCCAAACCATAGGAATTTTTCTCCGTACCAGAATCGACGACTCCGCTGGGGACTTTAATTTTTGTTGGGGTTTGGGTGCACGATGTGCTTGATTTGTTCTTTTCTTCTTTGTGTTTCTGTGTTTTGTTTGGGAGTATGTTATATCGTTGGTATTCCTTTGAAGTAATTTGATCCTTAGCCTACCTTTTTATCACCTTTCTCTTATTGTACACAGGTCATAGAGTTAACAGTCACATATACACGCGGGATGTAGTACTCAGAGTCGCGTATACATGCGGGTTTTCTGTGAACAATCACATCTATCCCTCTTGGTGATTGAGATATTGTTGTTGGAGATATGTTGGGTGAGTTGTGAGTGTTGTCATGGAGTCTTCTTGGATTCTTGTAATGTTTGTTTACTACTCCTGTAATGACCAGAGACTTCTTTTTCTTTGCTTCTTGTTCTTGTCATTCTTCTCCTTTTTCTGTTTTGATATTAGTGCATTAGAAATTTTTGTATCAGTGTCTTTCTTGGCTTCTGGCTAATACTTGCTGTGAGGTTCGGGAGTTATAGAGTCTTTTTGTTGCATTTTCATATCATTTATTATTAAAATACAAAAATATTTTTATTTTTGGCATGTTTGTGCATGATGCATTTGCATGAAACTAGTACTTGCATTAGGTTTTATTAGATGAAATAAGGTTCATATTTTCATATAGGAATGGTTGCATTGGCATTTGAAGAGAAATTCATGCATCTCATGTAGTGGCATACCCATTTTTCATATTCAAGACAAATTGCACTTGGCATCATTTGTTAGGTGTGCATATTTATTTCACTACTGAGTCATAACATCACTAGTTGCACAGTCATTACCCTTGAGTAATCAAAACCCTGAAAATTAATGCTTAACTTAAAATGGTTTACACTTTTTATTTGATAGAGATGCACCAACAAGCTTAGGTTGTAGAGTCTTGTAATAGGGTGTCATGAGTAAATTTTTCCAAGGCTACAAAACAAAACAATTAGGTATCTGTCTAGGTGAGAAGAGAAATACTTGATATAATTAGTGTTCTCAGGAGGCTCCTCTTACAGGGGAGTTAAGCATGAGGAATCGTACATGTTTGTGGTGGGGATATCCCCTTTCCACTCTCCGTGCAGTGCTGAATATATTTCCAATATATTATTCATATATGGGGGATTTTGAGGTACCTTTGGTGCTTTCGATCTTCGAGCTTTGTTATCCTTCCCATATGGTAGATCCTACCTATGACTGGCCGCCTGAGCATTGGTTATATTGGGGTGACCTTGGTTGAATTACCTAGGTATTGTAGGGAGTACTTGCAGAGGTTATTATGTGAGTGTCATGTCTAGGTAGGGGTCATAAAACACAATGACTTTATGTGTTAAAACTGAGGGCCACTATAATTGGTTACATAGCTACACTTCTAGTGTATATGAGTCTTAGGCCTCTCCTATGTAATACATAACTACTTCATTCAAGAGCTCACTTATCCTCCCTCTTGGATTGTTTACATATGCCTTAGATTTTCTTAGGGGTGTTCTCTTTGTAAATTATCTTTCTCTTGGGATCATAATTAGTTGAGTCTTGTTATTTTTGTGGCTTCATAGTGGATTGAGTTATGGTACTCTACCAATATCAATGTTTAGTAGGGATTTCTCCTTGTGGATCTGCTCCTCCTCCTTGGAAGAGGACTAGACATTCTAGACAAACTTTTACACACCATGATTCACACACCGTTCTCATTATGAGTACTACATCTGAGAGCGGGGAGACCCCTCCTTATCCATCCTATGAAATGGGGAATGTGACCATCGTGAAACCTGGGACTCCGATTGACACTGATCCTCATGGGGCTGGTACTTCCTACAATTCACGACCCCAGCTGTCATAATTTCCAGCTACTTATTGGAGGTCTTCTTTGAGAAGGTCGACTGGTGAGATTAACCATGTTCCCTCTAGAAGAGGTCCCTTTATATATGTCATGCCAGACCTTACTGATAATTTTTTGTCATCTATCATTGATCCTGGTATATATCTTAGTGTTTTCCCTGGTAGCACTACTATCCCTTTCCATGCTAATAGATTTGGTAGTGGTCATATTCCACCTTCTGCTCCATTCGTGGGAGGTTTTTCATACCCCTAATCTGGGCATAACATTGGTGTTCACTTCCACAGAGGTGACCATAGACATGTAAAGGTTGGAGGTACATCTTACATTCCATCTTATGCTCCATCATCCACTGCACCTATTCCGTCAAATGCCTTTCTTATGGCACATCCTCCTCATGACCTGGATGGTATTTCAGGATGGAGTGCTGCCTCTAGCCATGTTTATCCCTCTTTAGATGGTACCGTTGTGTTGGGAGGCTACGTACCTCCTTATGTGTTCGGGGCTCAACCCATTTGTCAGTCCTACAATTATGTTTATGTAGCACCCCATTCTGAAGGTGTAACGAATTATAATATTCACGTGTATCGTTTTATGGGTCTTGCAGGACGGGGTTACTATCCAACTGGCCAAGGCCATGGTATTTAATATAATCATACCTATATTAATAAATATTTTCAGGGAGTGTGGAACTAGATGGCACTACCTACGCTACCTTTCTTAGCTACATTGAACTCTCTCAACCTTTCGAAGTTGATTAATGATCTGGTATCTCATGATCCGATGTGGCTGGTTGTCCCTGCCGAAATTCCTTAGGATATTCTGAAGTTTTAAGGTAAGAGTGGTGAGGACCTTGGAGAACATGTGACTATTTTCCACCTATGGTGCTCTTCAAATTCTTTGAACCATTATTCTATTCGCTTATGACTGTTTCAATGCACCCTCATGGGCCCTGCCATGAAATGGTATATAGATTTTCTTGGGGGCACATATCGGACGTTTGACGACCTAGCCATGCAACTTTTGAACCACTTTCAACTGCCAGTATGTTACGATGCTGGTACTGAGCTCTTGTCAACATTTCAAAAAGATAAATCCACACATATTTTTGACCATATTCAAGAGTGGCATAGACAAACGAGGTTGATTAAGGCCAACATTCCACCTAAGTTTTTTTTGGAATAGTTCCTCAAATATTTCCAGAGTTATGAATGAGGAGCAGGATATCTTCTGAGCTCAACAGTAGATTTGATTTACACTCAATCTGGTCTACTTTATGATATTATCCCTAATGTACCACAGTTAAACCTTGAACCTAATTTTAAACGTAGTCCACATGCCTATTGGTATTGTTGGCTCCGCAAGTACTAAGGTCGTAGGTCAAGTTATGAATCAAATGAGAAATGTTTCTATTAATCATCCTCAACTAAACAAGATACGACTTCATCTAACCCCACCCAATCGACGGATGTGCTCTCGATACATTCATCATACTAGAAGGGTAACTAGCAGCCCAAACGTAATAGAAAGAACGGAAGAAACAATAGAAGGGGTGGGATTAGGAAGGAGAACTCTAACGATGAAAAGAACGAAAATGATGCCAGGGGAAAATAATTCTAAATGAAAGGTTAAATTCCCTTGCAAGATATTTGGGGGAGACCATCTAACATACTTGTGCCCCCGTATTGATGAGTCCTCAAAGTTCATCGCATAGAGACCAACTGTGTTGATTGATTCTTTACCTCATAACCAAAATATGGATTCGAGGAACATGGACACCGGAAGCACTTCTGGTGGGAATCAAAACCTGTCAAATGTGCAAGGTGGCCATGGTTGCATCAATATGATGTCTGCCACTAATGTTGTGAACCAGAAAAAATATTACAGTTCGTTGTAACCCGACTTGGGTAAAGGGGCTACACCTCCTAAGAAATATTTTCATATTGATAAGTCTGAAGATATACCTCACATACCTAAGGGAGTCTAAAAGCGCTTGGGACATAACCCTAATGCTTGAGCTGCCCAACATTATTCTATTATCGAGGAATTGGGTCAGACTCCCTATGCATTGTCAGCTCTTGAATCCCTTAAGACTTGTCTTGCATAGAGGAGAGCTTTGTTGTCTTCCCTCGAGATGGTTGATTCTAATCCTTCCACTATAGTTAGATTTGATACCCACGAGGTCCATCCTCACTTTCCTTACCATGTGTATTTCTTAGTCCGTGTGGAGTGTATGAATAACAAAATCAAATGCATAGTACTTGATGAAGGTATTGCGACCTTCGTGATGTATCTCACTTGTTGGAAGGGCCTTATCTCACACGCATTGTCGAAATCCATGACCATGTTGACTGATTTCAATGGAAATTCATTTCAACCACATGCCATTATTCCCTCTCTCCATGTCCAATTGGGAGGGAAGACTGTGTCAATCGAGGTTGAGGTGGTTGATGCGCCCCTTGACTACAACCTTTTACTGGGCCAGAATTGGATCTATGCTATGAAAGAAATCATGTCTTCCATTTTCCATGTAATTTGCTTCCTTTTTCAAGATCGGATTGTCATGATTGACCATATTTCGTTCGATAGTTCGAGTTTTGTTGCATCATCAAGATCCACCATCCCAACTATTGATAATTCTCAGTCACGAACTGAGAATGTTTTTGTTGGAATGTATCCATCATTGATGGGATCTTTTATTATTGCACCACCAATCCTAGATATTAGTTCCATCTTGATAGTGATTCATAGCCATTGAGTTTGATCCCCATTTTGCACTACATATTTGGAGGATCCTTGGACTCTCCCTTCTCCGAGCACTTTGGATGAAGAGACTAGACCTACCTATATGGAAATGTCATTGTTTGCAGTGGAGGTTGCTTATCAAGATGTTCTTGATACCATTGTAAACCGGGGTCCTTCCTCTTTGTGGATGAAGGAGGAGGATATCTTTGCACTTTTTGCTTGGGATGTTTCGTTGTCACACTCACATGACTTCCCTGATGATGTTTTTACTTCAAATGAATCTATTCTCAAGGCCATGAATGGTTCAGAATAAAATTGGGAGGAGTTATAGCATTGCTCTTACTTCCTCCCCAAGCTCAAACAGATTGAGTGTGATGACTTTAGATCGACCCTTAGAGATAAAGTTGGTTGTCCCGTGGTCCCATTAGGAACTCATGGTGTATATGATTAAGGGAAGATGGAAAAACTATTACCTACAATTCCTATCAACATTTCTCGGACTCCTAGAAAGATAGATAATGTTTACATTATGGAATATTAGTCTCCTAATGAAATTAAGGCACACATTGAGCTTTTTAAAGAATTTCATGATGTTTTCTCTTGGTTTTATGATGAGATTCTAGGAATAAACCATCGTATTATCGATCATGATATCAATACTTATCCTAATGCTAAGCTTGTTCGACAACGTTTACACGAGATGAACCCCCGTAAGGCACCCGCCATTAAGGATGAGATAGAGAAGCTACTCAAATATTGATTTATCTATCTGGTTCCCTTGACTGGATGGGTATATAACCCTGTTTTGCTTGATAAAAAGTAGAGAACTATTTGTGTGTGCACTAAATTTAGAGACCTGAACAAGGCCTGTCCAAAAGGTAATTCCCCCACACCATTCATAGATCATATTTTGGATGAGTGTGTCGGAAGCGAAGTGTTCTCATTCATGGATGGTTTTCACAGTATAAACAAATCCAAATTAAGCCTGAGGACCAACATAAGACCACTTTCATTTGTCTTTGGGGTACATTTCCATACTGAAAGATGCCTTTCAGCATAAAAATGTCAAAGCTACATTTTGTAGGGCGATGACCTTTGCTTTTCATGACCTTAAGAGGATTGTTGAAATCTATCTAGATGATTTAGATAGTCATTCTCATTTGAGATTTGATAATCCAAACCATTTACACTTGGTTTTCGAAAGATGCCACCATTATCAAATCCGGTGGAATCCTCAGAAGTGCATCTTTTGTGTGAAAGTGGGAAAGTTATTGGGTTTTATTGTTTCTAAGGATGGGATTAGAGTCAATCCTCTAAATATTGAGGAAACACTTCAATTGTATCCCCCATGCATGATTTGATACCTTCCAAGTTTCCAGGGGATGAGTAACTTCTTATGGAGATTTGTTGTCAATTTTTCCAATTTGACCAAGGGTTTTATGCGCCTTTTGAAGAAGGATACTCCTTTAATATGGGAGAAGTGAGCCTAGGAGTCCTTCGATGCACCGGATAAATCCTTAGAATCACCCCCCGTGATTAGTCCCCCTGACTATAGCCGTGATTTCTTGTTATATGCGGATGTGTCTCAAGAGACGATTGGGATGTTTCTTGTTCAAGAGGACGATGAGCTCCAAGAGCACATTTTCTACTATCTTAGCCATAATATTATTTATGTTGAACTTCGATATAGTCATGTCGAGAAGCTATCCTTAGAGACCGTTCATGCAGTTCAGCGGTTGAGAAATTATATCTTGCTTCACCAGACTATGGTCGTGGCTAACATCAATCTGTTTCAATTTGTTTTGACAAGATGAATAATAGGGGGGAATTATAATAAATGGAATTTTATTTTAAAAGAATTCGATCTCGATTTCGTTTCAGAAAAATCAAAGAAATAATTAGTTTTTGTGGAGCTTATGTTGCATCTCCCTAGTTTGGATGAAGATGAGATTCATGAAGATTCCTTTATGGATGAGCATATCTTCCTTATCTCGATCACGGATCCTTGGTATGGTGACATCATCATATATTTACAGTCTTTGAAGGTTCCTCCTCACCTCTCACAGGATGAACATCGACGTTTACAACATAATGCTAAAAACTACCTTATTATCAACGACACATTGTATCGTCGTGGGGAGGATTCCATTTTTGCATCGATGTTTAACTCATGATGAGTCTGAGACTATCCTGAATGATTGTCATAGTGAGGCATATGGTGGTCATGTATCTAGGATTTATATAGCCCAAAAAATCCCGAGACAATAATTAGTGGCCGTCAATCTTCAAATATTGCGTTAATGTGGTCAAGCAATGCCACCCTTTCTAGGTGTTTGCAATGAATATACGCTCGCATCCCGCCCCGTTACACCCTATTATCACCAACGCTCCCTTCACTAAGTGGGGGGTAGAATTTATGGATTTCAACTTGTCCTCGATTGGGGTGCACCATGACATCATAGCGGTTGTGGATTATTTCATGAAATGCACAGAGGTTATGTCTACTATTAAATTCAATGGTGAGAAGGCCGCTCATTTTGTATTCAATCAGATCATCAATCATTTCAGTATCCTGAGAGAGATTGTCATTGACCATGGAAGGTAACTTCAAAATAAGATGATGGACGAATTATCTTCAAAACTAGGATACAAGAAAGAGTACTCC
Organism: Pseudotsuga menziesii; assembly: GCA_001517045.1. Lineage (NCBI taxonomy): Eukaryota > Viridiplantae > Streptophyta > Pinopsida > Pinales > Pinaceae > Pseudotsuga > Pseudotsuga menziesii. Next base: position 35,998 of record LPNX010579972.1, read on the forward strand.
TCTTCTTATTATCCTTATGAGAATGGGAAAGTTGAAGCTGTGAAAAAATCCCTTAAGTCTATTATGCAAAGAACTGTTAGGAAAAGCAAGACCAATTGGCACATTATTCTTTACCCTGCTTTGTGGGATTAACAAACCACCATTAAGACCGCCACCAGTTTCTCTCCATATCACTTAGTACATGGGGTGGATTCAATTTTTTTGATTGAATGCAAAATTCCCTCTTTGAAACTAGGAATAGAGCTCTTACGAGAGACATGTAAGTTGGAAGAACACCTAGTCCACTTAGAGCATATTGATGAGCAGTGTTGGGATGCCATAGTGGCTCTTGAGATTAATAAGTGTCGTGTGAAGGCTCAGTATGATAAGTTTGTTCATCCCTGTAGATTTAATGAAGGTGAATTGGCCCTCTTGTACGACCAATCCAATGAACGATTAGGGGCGGGTAAGTTCAACCCCATGTGGCATGGGCCTTATGTAGTAAACCATGTCTTGGAGAAGGGTTCCTATGAGCTGGAATATTATGAAGGGATAGCCTTGGTGAAGCCTAGAAATGGGCTCTATCTTAAAAAATATTATGCCTAATTCTGAGTTGAGCCTGAATTTTTGTATATTATTGTACAATTTCATAGTTTACTTTTAAATCCCTTGTAGTGATTCGTATTGTTGACATGCTTCCCCTTGTTGTGATAGATGTCGACAAAAGCTTTAGTATACCTAGGATACATTGATTGTTCCATCCACCATACCTAGAACATAGCTTCGGATGCATGGGTCATTGATATGTCTGAGGGTCATGTAGTTTCTTCAAGAGGTGTATGTATTCGGCCATCATCCAATAATGTTGCTGAATATAGTGTCGTTATTGAGATACTACGCGATGTCATCTCTAATGGTATTCGATCTCTTGAAGTATGCCTTGAATCCCAACTGGTTGTATCACATTTAAATGGTGTGTACCGTATCAGAGATCCAACTTTATTGTGAAGGTTCTTATGGGTAAGATTGTTAGAATGACAATTTAACTACATAACATATATTCATATTCCTAGACTTTCCAATCATGTTGTCGATTCTTATGCAAATTATGTTTTATACTGGAATTTGTTACATCAATAATGAAGCATACACATTTGATTCACATTTGAACACACATGTAAATAGGTCAAGACGATCACTATAAGTGTTTTCATTTCCAAAATATAGTTCAAAATGGTGTCATAATACAAAATAGCATGACACAAAATTCGGAATTAAGCAACCAAAAAACTATACTGTCGATACAAAAAGTATATCTAGGCCTCTATTCCTATGGAATAGGTTGATGGTCATGGTAACAAACAACTCCATTTTCAACAGTTGAAATAGTCTAACCCATGGACAGGGTACTCCTAATACGCATCTCGACATAGCCTCCAGCAAGTCTTCAACTTGCACCATGGGTACCCTATGTGTCATCATGATGAAGTTGGTATGTATGGTTTGGAGCGTACGCTTTGCATTTGCATCGAGTATGTCATCCCCTCGTCCCCTCCAACGATGTAGGGGGTAACCATCCAGTCGTTTTGGTACCCACATCTGCATATACATGATCAATGTTAGTACGTGATAGTGCCAAAAGTGTTTTTGATTCCATTATATCAAAAGTACAAAAAAAATAAAATTCAAAAATACATTTGGGATTGTTACCTATGTCAGCATATGTGGAACCCGATGGTAATGGCATGTCTAGGTCTCCATGGAAGTCGATCCTTGCATAGGGATAGTCATCCACGGCCATGATTTGTCGCTGCCACCGGTGGTAGAAGTCTAGTGGGAATGGAGTAGGTGTATTTCCTCCCCCTAACCACCGCATCACCTCCACCAAATGGGTTTGGGATGGATATAGTAGACTATGTAGAGGATCCTGAACTCTTGGGATAAGGCTTGGTACCCATTTAAAAAATAAAGTGCTAAGTATGCCAGAGAAACCAAATTTCTTTGTCTTTCCCAGCTTACAGTTTGATAGTTGTTGTTTAATAACATTCAACAATGATGTGCTCCAATCGTACACTATAGGTCTCATACACTATACTGCATAAAACATGAGAGGACTAAAATCCTGATGGAGTGATGCCAACCCTGCTATCCTAACTAGTACTATAACTATAACCTTGATATTGACGCTCTAGATGGCATTCACCAGAACCTGGCTTTCGATCTTCTCAATATATGGAAGGCAGTAAATGGCTATATACTCCTCAATGGCGATCCCTCCTCCCACCCCATGAGACCATATGTTTAATACCTCACCTCGGTGAGATAGTCTGGTAATGAAGTAGATATCTTCCACTTCTTGTCTCAGGGGTATCCCATCTATCTGAAAAGCCTACGTGTCTTGGTCCGAGTAGTCAACAAGCATCTGTAGAAGCCTTGGTTGGGCCCTCAAACCCCCAAGTTCCCAAAAATTGTATGATTAAAATATTTTTAGATCTTGTTGAGCGTTTATGTCTCTATGGACTGCCCTATCCACATGTTCATGCTCATGTGTCACACTCTAGCACCATCCTAAAAGAAAAACATTTATTTTGATGAGAATTTACATTTCAATTGGGTATTTGCAGCCACGTATAAGACTTCTCTTGGTGACAATTGCATATGTACGTGGGTTGTTTGTGATTTTCCCGTGTACATTAGGCCCTATACATGACCCGATGGCTTATGACCCACATGGGTTGGGATACCTATTTTTAGGTTGCTTCAAACTAAAGAATATACCATGGAAAATAAAAATATTACATGGAAAAGATGAGGGATGATATGAAGATCTACTTGGTACTGACGGCTCATGAGTTTCATTACTCCCAGCTCCAAGAATCGATAGTTGAAGTTGGTGGTCCAAATTGCTCCAAATGCACTATGTGTGTTAAAAAACAAAATGGTATGGTGAAAATGTCAATTTTTACTATTTATCAAATTTATTTCGAAAGTTTTACCCACTTAGCCTATAGTTTGGAATTTTATTAACATTTTTGAGTTGTTTTGGCCTAATATTGTGGTGTAGGGACTTGTTTTGAGTGCACTTTTACCGAGGTATTGACCCGTTCATTTCTATGAGATGTATAATTTTGAACTTACATATATAATAGGATCACTTTTTCATATGCATCATGATCATACTATGATCGCGTCTCCTTAACTATAGGTACGAACCCACTTTGTGATGTTGTGAAATCTTCACACTACTATTAGAAGTGACATTACGTAAGTGGTAGAGCCTTCCTACACATGGGTACCCTAGATTGATCCTATTTTTCCATTTGGTACCCATGCTGAGATTCCTCCCTTAGTTATGGGAGTCCCTTGTAGTCCCTCCATTTCTTTGAGAAAGAAACTCATATTCTTTCTTGAAATTTATGCTAGCCATATCCCACAGGGACTCCTATTTATATCAAGTTGTAATTGCATTTTCATGCATCCACTTATTGTATTGAGATTTATGATGACTCCTTGCTTCACTTTTATGAGCCATATAGCCCGATATTGCCTCAATTCTAGCCAAACAGAGCCTCCCATATATCTTTTGCAGCTTGATCATTCCATACCTGGAGGAGACATCCCCCCTGAGTGTCCTTATCTTGTATGTGCTTCCATGCATTGAGCATAGTTATATTCCACTGCTTGGAACTAGTTTGATTTCCTGTGACACTCGTTTCCTCCTACTTCTATAATATAAGCAATTTTGTTATTTTTCAAGATTTCCAATATTACAAATACCAAAAAAATAAAACAAACATAAAAATTCGGACGTGAAATGATATTACTTTTGTAGTTGTCATGTCATATCGCCTTCGAACAAAGAACTATATATTCCGTCCATTGGTTCGGTTATTAGTATGACTTTAGGAGTTGTACTTGTTACTCTGAGTTTTCTCCACCGACTGGTTACGCTTCCAGTCCTTGTGGAGCCTCTGTCGATGCCTCCTATGTCACAGAGTTGTCCCAGTTTTCATGTTGAGTTTATGCTTCTTTTGAGTCACCATCTGCCTTATGCTCTTGTTTGAAGGAAGTTTTATATTAAGTCTGCCATTCCTTAGTTATCTTGTTTTTTCATGTCGACCATTCCCTATACAATTATTGGTTCATGCACATCTTGTTCATTCGAGTTCTTCCAAATTATCCATCATTTCTATGTACCTCATGTTGGTTGATGAGGGATGCCTTAATTCCCTATTGGGGCTCAGACCTTGTAAGTCCTTAATTTTAGCAACTCTGTAGTTTTGGTGCAAATCTTGTAAGCGGAGTTGCGACCCAAAATAGTCTTAGGGGTGTTGGGGTTGGGTCAAAGCCCCTCTTTTTGTAAATGTCCCATGGTTTGCGGGTACCCATGGTTTAAGCCCATGGTATTGTAATAGTGCACTTGTATAAATAGGCACTTATGTAAAGGAGTTAGGTTAGGATTTTCAAGGTTTTATTATGATGATAATTTGATGCGAAGAGACTAAGACCTATTTTAGGGTTTTAAGGTTAAGTCCCAGCTGTGTGCGTGGACAACCTCTGTAGCTGAGTGCATAGAGGGTTTTAGGGTTTAAGAAGAAAGGTCAAGTCCCAGTTGAGTGCGTGGACGACCTCTGCAGCTGAGTGCACAGAGGGTTTTGTAAGAAAGATTCTGCAGCTGAGTGCGCAGCTTTGGGTGACTGAGAAGATCTGTAGCTGAGTGCGCAGATTAGAACTGTGTTGTTTGTAAAGAGTTGAATATAAACACAGTTATGTGGACGTAGCCCCTACACTGGGGGTGAACCACGTATATATTGTGTTGTGGTGGTTATTTTATGTTGTTTCTGTTATGTTTTTATGCATTTGATAAGTAGGTGAATGCCAAAGTAAGATATATTGTTAATTATTAACTTCGTTGTGAATTCTCAGTTAAGGGTTAAGCAAGAAACTGTCTGTTTATCTAACTGCGAAGCTATTTAAGTGAATGTCAAATCCCTGTATTGAAAAATTATTATTTGTTAAGGCTAAAGGTACAGTAATATCCCTCTTTTGCTTGCAGAAACCTGATTTTGTGGCACCCCATAGCTGTTTCAAGTGAGACTGCAACCTATTCACAGGTTGCTACCAAAAGGGCCAACACTGTGGGTCTTTTTGTTGGTATGAGATAAAAGTATAAGAACCCAGGTCTTCCCTAAGCACCAACAAATTGGTTCCGTTTCTAGTTGAATAGTATTTTCTCTAAGAGGGATCTACGTCATACCTGGAGGGCTATGTTTTGGAGGCCCTCAGTAAAAGAAATCAGTGACTGGGTTGAAGCTACCTATCTGAAATTTGCTGAACAAGAAAATAAGGATCCTCATCGTAGCTCAGACGACTTCTTGCAAAGGTACATTTTTACTGATATTTATGAAATTTTCTTTGGTAGTATCCACATAGAATTGCACCAGTGGTTATCCAGGTTGACGGAAAGAAAGACAAACTTCAAGGAAGATCAGTTTCCTAACTGGACCCCAGAAATAATTAATATATTGAAAAGGGTGAACAACGCGATATCATGAGCTGTGGATTTTTGGACAACACGAACCCTTGAAGCATTTATTACGGAGTTTGCCATTGACACACATACTTCTTTCAGCGAAGCTGAACGATAGTTTTTCAAAGGACCAAGGGGTAAGTACCTAAATTCCTTTAGTCTAAAAATTAAAATGCTCTTGGCTGAGAAAGGCATCTTGCTTATAGAATCAGATTGCTAGATTTATTGCTACTAACCTATGTTTGGAAGCAAAAGTGACTTCGATGAGCAAAGTGGTTTGCTGCGAAGCGGTAAAAGATACAAGAGAAATATTGGATCCTATACCCTAGGCTATAATATTGATTATACCCCATTAAGTCCAAAAGAATATGAATCTGAAGAAACCCCTTTTGTTAGAAACCCTCCTATAACTCCGCAGCGAAGATCTGTTATCCCTGAGAACCCATCGCAGTCTGAAAGAAACCCTAGCCTAAGTAGTCCTATCGCAGGTCAATCTACCCCAGTAAGTTCCTCCTCTTCTATTACCAATCTTCCCCCTCCTCCTCCTCCCCCTCCTCCCCCTCGTCGATCCACTATGGCCCATACGAATGATGATATCAAGCTCCCAATATTTAAAGGAACTGGATCAGAGGATCTAGAGTAGTTTTGGTTCTTATGCGAAGCTATTTGGACTGCTAAGAATATTATGGACCAAAATACCATAAGAGCACAGCTGGTCACTTCTTTCAGAGACCGAGCTTTGAATTGGTTTATGAATTTTTCCAGTACTAAGAACCATTTCTTGGCCGATATTAAAACAACAATGATCAAAGAATTCAAGAATCCTAAATTAGAGTCACAATGTATAACTGAACTGAAATAAATTCAGTAGAAGCGAGGTGAATCAGTTTGGGACTTTGATCAAAGGTTCAAGGTTCTGTTGGATCAATTTAGTTTCACTATTGGACCAGCGCAGCATAAAGAATGGTTCATTGCAACACTATCACCTCATATCAGGACTCCACTGATGCAACAGAAGGTTGCTGATCAGCAAGAAGCTTTGGAAATTGCTATGAAACTTGAAACAACTCCTGTTGGAGACAATTCTGGCATAGCCCAAATACAAGCACAATTAGCAGAAATGGCTTTGGAGCTACGCGACATGAAAAGAGGGAAATCTCTTCGAGAAGAGGTTTGGTGTACATGATGTAAGACATAAGGTCACGACAAAGAACAATTTCCTGCGTTAAGAAATTACCTAAATACTGGTGCGCCAAACCCATTTAACCCTAATGTTCTATATTGTGAGATCTATAGAACAACTGGCCAGCATCGACTTGAAGATTGCTATCTGCTGCAGAGATATGTTCAAGTACCTAAGAATCCCTATTGCAAGTTCTGTAAGTCAGTTGGACACAACGAAGATGAATGTCGCAGTTTTGACCTCACGAGAGAGCGAACCTATGATGCTTATAGGGTACAAAACGATGCACAAGGCAATGATGGATATGGTTACCGTGGTCAAGGTAATTTCAGAGGTCGTGGTCATGGTGGTATGCCTGGAAGAGGTCGCAGCCAAGTTATTTGCTATAACTGTAATCAGGAAGGACATGTAGCTAGAGACTGTCAGAACCCAACTACGACATGTTGATATTGCAGAGCAGTAGATCATGTCATTGAGCAATGCCCACAGTTGATAGCCAAGATACAAGAAAGAAATGGCCCTCCTACTCAGAATGTTCAGATGATTGCTGTAGAGAGAAGACCTGTCCTAGCTGTTAATGTTGTTACAAGGAGTGGAGCTATGACTCAGGTGCAGAATAAGGAGAAACAACCTGACGAAGCTTGGGTCCGCAAGACCCCAGAGAAAATCCCAGCATTCGATGTTGGAAGAGAAAAAGGAACATTTATGGAAGCTAAAAAATACTTTGCTGATCCGAGAACATCAGTAGCACCCGCGCAATAGCATCAACAGCAGTTACAGTCTCAAGAAGCTTCGCCGGATCAAGTAAGTACATTGTCATCATTTTTACAGAGTTGTATGAAGCTATTAAGAAATCAGAATGCTTTGAATGAGTTACAGAAATTTCTCACGTCTTGCGAACCTCAACAAAGCTCTGATAGAGGAAAAATTGTTAATAGAGTTAGAAGAATTGGAAGAGAAATGAGATTGCATGCTCAGATAGGAGATTATGACATGACTGATATCATTTTAGACCTGGGATCAGAAGTAAATGTCCTAACTAAGAAAAAATGGGAACAAATGGGAAAACCTACCCTTGAATGGTCCCCTATACAGTTGAGATTAGCCAATCAGCAGAAGATTGTGCCCCTAGGAAGATTCCCTAGTGTCCCAGTGGACATTGATGGAGTCAGTACCTTAGCATATTTTGAATTCATTGAAATAATTGATGATAGCAACCCCTATCTAGCCTTGCTAGGAATTGAATGGGCAATATACAATTCTATAGTAATCAACCTTAAGAACAGATAGATGACTTTTGAAGGCAAAGGATTGAGAGTCATAGTACCCTTGGACCCTTCTCAAGGAGAAAGGTACACAGAGCCAGTCAGAGATGAAGATCAGGATGTTTTGGATCATATCTACAACATCACAGCTAAAGAATAATACTATGTTAATCCTACTGCTAAAGGAATAATGGATTGATAGTGTGACAGTTCTTGCATGACTGATTCAGACGAAGGCCTAGAGAATTGGCAGAATAGACTTTATGAGCTACATGCACATCGCTGTGCAAGAATTACCAAGTCTCTCAGATGGTTTGGCTCACAGACAAGAATATTACCTACTTTTTATGGCTTGCAAGACCCAGATGATTTTATTCTACAAATCTCAGCGCAAGTACCAGACTCGCAGAAAATGGAGACTTTAGATTCAGTATTCAGAGCCATAGCTTCCAGATGGTGTAATGGTCATAAAAAGTATATTCATAGTTGGAGTGCTTGTCAAAAGTTTCTTCGCCTGAGATTCATGGATCAACCTCAGGAGGTGCGAAGGATATTTAATGGTAAGACTAGCCCTCATGAACATTTGGAGTAGTGATATGAAGCATGGAAGCATGTACCTTGTGAAGAATGGGCACATAGGTTTGTATAGACTCTGGAACCTGTAGCAAAGAACTGGTATGCGGAGGTTGAGCTTTTCCATGGTATTGTAAGTTGGGATAGCCTTACTGATAGTTTTGTGCTCACATTTTCTATTAATGAAGTTTTCCCTGCTTTGGACGCAACTGTTAGGTTGATCCATACTAAGGTGTTTGATGATAAAGAAATAGCAGAGTACCAACCTGATTGGAAGGAACAAGAAGCTAATGTAGTAGAATTCTATAACCTCGCAATTGACAAAGATGATGACCCACGCAACATTAATATTCCTGAGTCAAAAGGACAGTGCGAAGTACATGGACCAGCAGTCGAAGCACCTGAAGTAACTCAGCCCTTGAAGACAAGGAAAGTAAACATTGGATCAGAAGAAATGCCTAAGTATGCTACTATTGGAGATTATTGGGATGAAGTAATGGTAAGCAAAGTGACTGACCTTCTCCATGAGTATCAGGACTTATTTCCAACGAAGTTCTCAGAAATGAAAGGTATCCTTGGTGATATAGGAGTGATAAAAATCCCTTTGAAAGATGATGCAAAGCCTGTGAAGTAGCGTCCTTATAGGCTGAACCCTAAGTATAAAGAAAAAGTCAGGATGGAGCTAGATAAGATGCTCGCTGCAAGAATCATTGAGGCTGTGGAAGACATTCTGTCGCGGGTCGAAGCTCGAAGCTCTATCGAAGCCAGTGTCAGGAAGTGTCGAAGGTCCTTATTGTGGCGCAACCAAAGTTACTGGTTGTGCCAAAGAAGGAAAGGTGTGTCGGAGCTTAAAATGCGACTGTTGGAAAAAATCAGATTTGGCGGCACCGGTACGTTAACTATATTAACTACCTGTAATGATGATATTTTGGGAATTCTACTGCCGATTGGACAAAATATTAGTCAGATTTGGTGTCTTCAATGCACAATTATGGAATATTTGGTCATTGGATTCTATAAGAAGACACCTAGGCTTGCAAATTTTGCATTACACATTTTCGTGAGTTTTACAGTTCAGTCCATGTCGGCTGCTCGCGAAGTTTAGGAATTGTTGAGAGAATTCAGACAGAGGGGTATGCAGAACCTTATGAGAAACCCACCTGCATCTACACCCCATGAAGACACTCCCCCAGCACCGACTCAACCAATGTAGACATGATCTACCAGAAAGAAGTTTAAACCATAAGTATTCTCTAAGAGAAATGAAGACCGACACAAGCCATCAGGAAAGACACCGGAGAAACCCGAGATGAATCCTTCTGGTTCAGCGGAGTTCCCACCTGAAGGTTTTGAAGACTTCGGTGAGGATGAGAACATTGCATCACAGCATCCACCATATCTTCATCCTGTTCGACCAGGAGTGCAGCCACCTTGGTGGATAGCCAAGTTCACCTTACGCACCCCTTCGCTGCCACAGGGTGTGCAGTTGGTTGGAACAATGACAGGAAAGGTCGACCAGCTCAAATATGCATACCATGATATGAATGATCGTGGGAAGTTTCCACAGTTCGCACCTGAAACATACTTGCACTACGTCCACTATTCGGAGACTGGAGCGACGTTACTGGAAGTAAAACAGTGGGCTGCTGGCTTAGAGCAAGCTGGCTTGTTGAAGATGCTCAATGTCCCCCACTTTGGTCACTACATACAGGTGACCATGGTGGTGAAACAGCTATTGGTGTTGGTGCATGATGGGATCCTATGGATAGGAGACTAGATAATTCCTATTAATGGAGAGATAATTCATAGGTTCATAGGCTTGCCGAAGGAAGGGCCTGATCCTGGAATTGAATTTGTTTCAAAACATGAGGATACAAAGCTGGCATAAAGCATGAAGGACCACTTCAGCCTGACGAAAGGAAAGCGAGGGTATCAAACCTCGACAATTTGGCACCAAAACATTCTCTTGTCTGAAGAGCTCTTACCATGCAAGCTAATGCGGAAGTGCAGACCAAATGAAGTGCCTGCCCCGGTTGTCAGTATTGCTGCGAACTATGACGAAGGCTACAGTTACAAATGGGCAGAGTACATTACTAAGGAATTCCTTAAAGATGTTCGCGATGCGTAGGAGAAAGGTAGACCCTTTCACTATTCATGGCTGATAGTGCTTATTGCACTGGTAGGATGGAAATAACCTACCGAGGCGCAGTTTGTTGATGTGCCTCCGCACATGCCTAGCGCAGAAAGGTACGCATCTCTTTGGGTCTCGTAGGATAAATCCCTACAGCAGATGACAAACTATGTGTTTTCCTTTTATGCGATGAGTATCTCATATGAGATCCTAAAAACACCTCGGCTCAGTAAGGAGCTATTTTCTCAATATGTGGGAGTGGCCAACTTCAAGGCCGACATGCACAATGTCTTCATCCAGGCCCACGCAGATGATAAACATGCATGCTGGAAGTTGCCATATGTGGTGAACCAAGAAGACATCCTCATAGTAGTTCAGTAGTGGCCGGCTGAATGGATGAAGGACGTAGGGACAAAACCCAACATTCCAGTCCCTCCAGTCACCAATGTGGGCGCAGGCCCTAGTCAGACGTAGCAGAATGACCCACTCGAAGAAAGCGAAGAACAAAGTGAGTCGCGGCAGAGTGAAGGTGACCAAGGTGGAGATAGCGGAGCTGATGATGAAGAAGAAGATTCGGTCAAGACCATCTCAAACCCCAATCGCCTAGATAAGCGCGAGTCTCCAGAGGTGGAGGAAGTGACTATGCCTTAGCCCAGAAAGAAATCGAAGGTGTCAAAGGACAAGAATATCGTCGAAGAGCCCATCGTGACGATGGAAGATATTGATCAGGCTCTGATGAAGTCCACAAAAGTATTAACTAGCAAATGGTTAGAGTTTGCAGCTACGCACCTTGATGCGCTCACCGGCGTAGCTCAGCAAATCACAGAGCTGAGGGAGTTAGCAGAAAAATCAGCGACTGGAACTACAGCAAGCAATGTCCCAGTAAGCGCATAGCCAGATACAAGACAATGGCCAGCCCGAGACAACAGAAGACAAGTGCCAAGTGCATCCCTCATAATAACTGACGCAACATCTCGTTCGCAGATGAGCATGACAGTTGGGATAGATTACACCAAGTTGTCTATGCCGAAGCTACATCTTTGTCAACTAGAAATCATGAAGGAGATCCAGGAACGAGACAACTACTCACAAATACAGTTAGAGAATACCACGAAGCAGCGTGAGGGCCTCGCAGTGCAGTTGGAAGAAGCTGAGCAGAAGAAGAGGGAAGCAGAAAGCAAGCAGGCCACACTAGCCCAAGTATTGGATGAGGCGTTTTGAAGTCTCCCTGACTTCAACATGCAGGCTGAAGAAGAACTAGAGTGAAATATAGTCAAGCTAAAAGACTATGCACAGCAGTCGTGGAGCTAGGTAGAGAAGATGAAAGCAGAGCATGAGGCTCAGATTGCGGAGCTTCAACTTCGCATCCCACCAGAGAGTCCACCTAAGGTCAGGGAGTAGCATCATAGAGATATTCATGCCTCAGAGGCGAAGATCTCAGATCTTGTGAGTAGCGCAACAAAACTGCTAGATGAAAGTGTCGAGGTCTGGGAAAACCTGTAGGACAATCCGGAAGTAGAAAAGCTGCAAGAAACCATCAAGCAGTGACAGATAGAGCTGGATGCAATGAAAGTGGAAATTAAGACTCTGACTCCTATGCAGAAGATGCTCAAGGTAAAGCAAAGCAATGAGCTCCAGCAGGAAACTGAGTCATGCAGAATGAAAGCAACACTATTGGAAAACTCTGTGCAGCCCCTTATCAACGAGGCCTTGGAGTTGAGCACTGCTGCGGACATCCAGCTCAAAGTTCTGAAGGAGTATGATGCATTTGCACAGGAAAAGGCCAGCGAAGAATCAGCAGCAACATTACAGGAGTTGGTGGAGAAGGAGCAAGCAGCCGATGATATCATGCGCGGCCTCAATAAACAATTTACTATCTTCGCCAACAAGATTCTCCCACCGGACAAGTAGCAGAGTGTCCCAGGATGAGACATTGGTGAGTCTTAGGGGCTTGTTGGGGCTCGGACCTTGTAAGTCCTTAATTTTAGCAAATCCGCGGTTTTGGTGTGAAGCTTGTAAGCGGAGTTGCGACCCAAAATAGTCTTAGGAGTGTCAGGGTTGGGTCAAAGCCCCTCTTTTTGTAAATGTACCATGGTTTGCGGGTACCCATGGTTTAAGCCCATGGTATTGTAATAGTGCACTTGTATAAATAGGCACTTATGTAAAGGAGTCAGGTTAGGCTTTTCAAGGTTTTATTATGATGATAATTTGATGCGAAGAGATTAAGACCTATTTTAGGGTTTTAAGGTTAAGTCCCAGCTGTGTGCGTGGATGACCTCTATAGCTGAGTGCGTAGAGGGTTTTAGGCTTTAAGAAGAAAGGTCAAGTCCCAACTGAGTGCATGGATGACCTCTGTAGCTGAGTGCGCAGAGGGTTTTGTAAGAAATATTCTGTAGCTGAGTGCGCAGCTTTGGGTGACTGAGAAGATCTGTAGCTGAGTGCACAGATCAGAACTGTATTGTTTGTAAAGAGTTGAATATAAAGACAGTTCTGTGGACGTAGCCCCTACACTCGGGGTGAACCACATATATCTTGTGTTGTGGTGGTTCTTTTATGTTGTTTTGTTATGTTTTTATGCATTTGATAAGTAGGTGAATGACAAAGTAAGATATATTGTTAAGTATTAACTTCGCTGTGAATTCCCAGTTAAGGGTTAAGCAAAAAACTGTCTATTTATCTAACTGCGAAGCTATTTAAGTGAATGCCAAAGATCTGTATTGAATAATTATTATTTGTTAAGGATAAAGGTACATTAATATCCCTCTTTTGCTTGCAGAAACCTGATTCTGCGGCACCCCATAGCTGTTTCGGTTGAGACTGCAACCTGTTCGCAAGTTGCTGCCAAAAGGGCCAACACTGTGGGTATTTTTTTTGGTATGAGATAAAAGTATAAGAACTCAGGTCTGCCCTAAGCACCAACATTCCCCCTTCTAGTGGATTCCATTCCATTGACTTCAGATCATTTATTTTGGAATAGGGATCTAGAGTTCATTGAGTGCCTTGAGACTTGCATTAATCAATGACAGGTTCTCTCACCATTAACAATTTTGGGAATACATAAATGTACCCTAATCGATGGACTCATTAGAGGAAATTTCAACTCAAAATGGACCTCCTAAAAAAAATTAATAAAATAATAGTCAAAGTAATAAACTAATATATATTAATTTTGGAGGAAGAAAAGAAAAAAACTACTTTTTTGTTTGTATTTTCGACATATCTCCCCGTGTTCTTACTCAAATTTCGATCGGGAGAGCTTGTTGGATGTGAAATTAAATTATGCATCCAATGAGTACCCACTCAGCATACTTTTGACAGGCCCCGCTACCCCAAAAACAAGAAATACCTGAAAAAGCGTGATGATGACATCATCATCACGCTTTTTCAGGTATTTCTTGTTTTTGGAGTAGCGGGGCCCGTGAAAAGTATGTCGAGTGGGTACTCGTTGGATGCAGAATTTAATTAAATTCTGCATCCAACGATCTCTCCCAATCGAAATTTGAGTAAAAACACGGGAGATATGTCGAAAATACAAACAAAAATAGTAGTTTTTTTTATGATACCTATCCCCAAATTTATATTAAAAAAGTGTTTAAGACCTATACGGTATTTCAAATTTAAAGCAATTTCATTGGCTAACACATGATGAGATGGAATTTGAGTTAAAGTTAAAAGGCCCATTTTGAGTTGAAATTTCCTCTAATGCTCTCAAGTGTTTGACCTCAACACATCTATTCACACTGTTTAATTGCACTTTGTACCTTGATTCCCATTATCATTATCGGTGGGATATATCGTGTATGTTAATGATATACATCAATTACTGGTAATAAGATGATGGTCCATCATGTCTGACCTTGAAACCTTTATTCTCTTGATGGGACATGTACCAGTAGTGGTTTGTGTAGAAGATCTCTAAGCTTGGTGACATTCCATATGTGCTACCTCCTTGATCATGCCAGTATATATGAGATATCAGTTCTCATGACCATATTCTACTATACTATCATATGTCTTCATTTAGTATGAAGATCTTGGTGCACTGTATATTTTATGTGGTGATGACCACATGTGTCATATGCCTACTCATGGCCATTGTACTATTATGTATCTCGTGACTACTACATTTTATATTTACAGTCACATGCTGAGATTTATCATTATATTGTACTGATGAGTGGTTGGTTCTTCCACCTGGGTCTTCATTACTCCACTTTTGGGATTGTTATAATGTATTGTGGCCATCATGTTACCCCTCTAACCTCACACATTAGGGGGAATTTGTTATAAATTATTTTACCACACTTGGTAGATCATGTTTTTATGGCCTTCCCTGTCCCTATGCAGACTCCTTGGACTCCCTTTTCTTAATATAAACTTTTATGCTCCATAAAATATCTTTAAAAGTCCTCTTTATTGGTATATGTGGGTCAACATCTTATAGACTGCGTGTACATGCAGCTTGCTCCACTATGACCCGCGTATATCAAGAAATGTTCCCAAAAATAAAATATTTGGAGTTTTCCTCATTTAGTCACAAATAACTTAACTATTGGCCTTCCATATTCCTGGAAACACTCCGATTTGACTCTTCACTTCTTATTAAAGGGATATATATTGTGCTACTT
The DNA here is from genome assembly GCA_001517045.1 of Pseudotsuga menziesii. Classification (NCBI taxonomy): domain Eukaryota; kingdom Viridiplantae; phylum Streptophyta; class Pinopsida; order Pinales; family Pinaceae; genus Pseudotsuga; species Pseudotsuga menziesii. The sequence continues at coordinate 51,287 of LPNX010579972.1, forward strand.
GGATGCTTTAGAGGAAGAGAATTGGTGAGAGAAAATAAACTATAGTGGATTTGTGCCCCATACTTGCATACCTGAGTCTGCATCCATTTTCCCTTTGAGCAACCATTGATGCTCTTCCCAAGCTTGCCATTATCTTGTGAGATTTCCATTGATATGGAGGATTTAAGTGGTGGAGGCCCAGGTGGAGGACTCAGTTTCTCCATTTTGATGAGGTGTCGACATAGTTTGACACTTATATATCTGTTTGTAATTAATAGAAATATCCATTTCCCATACATTGTCTTTGTGTAACTATGAATATTCTTGTCCATGGATGCAGTTTCTTTGATGATACATATTGGATTGATATATGCTAGGGTAGGTTCTAATGCTTAATATCTATCATGCTTGTATATTTTATTGTTGTTGAGAATGAAATGTAGGTACAAGTGTGGTTGAAAGCTCAATGGGGATCTACTACGAACGTCTAGAACAAGGTACACTTTCCATCCCTTAGTGTTAGACTTGTTTATCTCTTTAGCATATTAGAAGTGGATTGATTTTTCGTTTCATACTTACTGTTGTGGTCCACCCCAAGCCATAAGAAGTTTTCTCTGTAACAACAACTATAATAATAAAAATATTTTAAGGTTATAATCTATCCATTAAATTAATGTGTGCAATATTTTCCTTTATGGGGAAAAAATTTAAATTTGTTATCTTTTAAACTTTTTTGTTATTTTTACTTATTTAAGTTGTATAAAGAATTTAGTTTTTAATAGTTTGTCAACATAGATTCATATTAAACTCGAATATATGTATTATTAGGGTTTGTTGGAATATCCTTGTATATAGTGATGTGAGATACATAGGATCCCTAACAAAAGGGAAGATTCATGTAGAATGAAAAACAACCCTTCCTGAAAACATATGAAAAAAACTTATCTAACAAGAAATTATTGTATAATCTATGGATAACCAAAGTTACATCATTTAATTGTAAAGGTGATTAGGGGAAATAATAATCCATTTCTATTTTATTTGGATCATTTTCATTGTAAAGGGGATTAGGGACTAGATAAATGACACTTTTTTTATTTAAAAATGGGAATAGGGAGCTTAGGATTAGTTTGATCATTTAATTGTAAATGTGATTATGAACTAGAGAAATGACACTTTTTTTCATTTAAAAATGAGAATACGGAACTTAGAAATAGAAAATAGGAGCTTGATGGAGGAGAGTTTTGGAAGGGCAAGGTAAAGGGGTTTGGGATTTAAAGGTGTTTTTTATGTACATGAAAATGGGAAGGGGTGAGGATTTTAGAGAGAAAAGTGTTTAAAATATAGGATAGGGGAAATAATTAAAATGGTGAAGCACTCATTTTTTAAATATAAAATAGGGGATATTGGATTTTTTTCTATAATACTTAAGGGCAGGGGGAAGATATTTTTAAACTTGATGAGCATAGATATTATGAGAATATTGATGATATACGCATCATGTGAGTTAATGGAGGACACAAAAATGACAAATTTAATTGTCATGGCATGAAACTTTGACTTGTTGAAATTTCAACTAAGTACCAAGAGGATAAAATGATAACAATTTTTGTTAAATGAAAAATGGACACGACTAGTGTGATGAATTGAAGACAATGACACTAGCATTGTAGCATATAAATGTGATTGACAAGAAATGACCAAATGCCAAACTTGACCTACCCACAAAACGGCTGTAGGTGAGATGAAAAAACGGTAAGTTCGTCGAAGGGGTCAAACATAAGAAAAAATAATGAAACAATTTATGCACACTATAAGCACTTCAAAATAGACAATATGGTGAGATTATAATGACTAGATGACCAAATTTGATAGGTGCGCCTGAGTTTCTATGTTTCGATACTTCTGAATCATATCGATGTTGAGAATCCACACTAGCATGGTTTAAGCAAATCTAGAGGCCTCTAAATCTATATGCAGTGTTAAAATTTAGTATATTGTAAAAATCCATTGTCAAAATTGAAATTTTCTATTTCCAAGTGACACAAAGGGTCTTTGAATCCATCTTCAGTTTTACAATTTACTAAATTTTAACACTGTATATGGAGTCATATAACCTCATTGGTTTTCTTGAAAGAAGAAAATGATGTTGAATTACATAGGGGGTCTCTCATGGATCCATCTATAATGTTACAATTTACTAAATTTTAACACCACAGACGGATTTAGAAACCCCCTAGAGAGAGGTATCTGAATCCATATTCAGTGTTAAAATTTAGTAAATCATAAAACTTCATTATCAAAATTGCAATTTTCCATTTCCAAGTGACACATTTAACATCACTTGGGTCTCTAAGTATACAGTGTTACAATTTACTAAATTTTAATGATACATGTGAATTTATAGACCCCTTTAAATGGGGTCTTTGAATCCATCTGTATATGGAATCAGAAACCCCTTTAAAGGGCTCTCTGAATCCATTGAATGTGGATTCAGAGATCCCTTTAACGGGGTCCCTGAATCCAGCTACAAATGGATTCGAAGATCCCATTCAAAGGTGTCTCTGAATCCACATGTAGTGCTAAAATTTAGTACATTGTACAAATTCATTGTCAAAATTATAATTTTCCATTGTCGAGGTGACATAACTAGAAATGACTAACATAATCAACTAATTCATATTATTAGTTGTTGTTAGCTAGTCGTATGTGTAATACTATGAATAAATTAGTCATTTATGTTAGTCATTTTTATTTGGGACACTTGTTAGCTAGTCATATATTTGATCCTTTGACTAAATTGGTCATTTATCTTAGTTGTTTTTAGTTGGATCTCTTAAAATTGCTTAATTTTGGTATTTTATCCATTGAAACAATTATGGTGAGTAACCTTTTTTGTCACGATGTCTCTTATCTCTCATTTTGTACTAGTGATTATATAGGAAGTACAACATAAATAATAATTCAATGGAATCCTATTATCCCATATACACATTACCACTAAAAAAATAAATGATGATGCAACAAGAAGATTGGAATTCACTATGTGGATTGAATCTATGGGCAGATAGGTGGAAGATTCAATTCTTAAGTTGATCCCAAGCCGGTTACTGTAGAAAGTATACCAACTGACTACTTTATTAGAGTATATTTAAGGGATAGATAAATCCAATCCCAATGAAAGAAAGGAACTAAGGTGTACATTGTGAAAGACTAAAACCCCCTAGGAAATGATTTCTTCACGACCCATAAATATGCCAAGACAATGGATAATCCATTTAAGAAAATTATGTGTACGAATTTGTGAGATATGTAGGAATCGATGACATAAACCACATCATTGTTTGCTAATATATAAGTACAATAGAAATGTAGTGGTAGTAACTTGAAAATTTAGCAATGTAAACAATCATCATATAGATAACTATGATGCATTGTTTGCACTTATTAAAAGATTTGAAAAAAAAATTCATAGTATACTCAAGGGGAGGAAAATATAAAGGGAAGAATTAGTCTAACATTCAAAATCAAGTAAATTTATCATCCAAGAATGATGTGAACTAGCCTCTACCATAGTGTTAAAATTGTAATGAAGTGATACACATTGCATGGAATTATCTATGGCAATGTCAAGCTCATTGCAACCACTATCAGAAAGCTAGGAATAACACCAAGTATTTATTGAAGTTGATAATAATGTGGAAGGAACAAGATAGAAGGAAACATTGTAAAAACACGGTTAACTCTAACCATGGAACTCCATTGGCATTGATTCATTTGTTTTGTATGATGGAATCGATATTGTCACTCATGTTGGAGAAGATATGGGTGTGAATGTGGGAGAAATTCTTGAACCTATGCTTCAATCCCTCAAAATCATTGTTAGGGAACTATTTTGGATCCTTTTTGCTCCATTCCTAGCTTGGATGGTGCACTTTGTATTCTCACATAAAGTGCCATCCATCCCTGGAACTTGTTGCACATTGACAGTAGGTGCTGGTGGCACCCTTTCCTTCCCTACAAGGATCGTCAGTGCACTTTCCCCTATTACAAGGAGCGCCAACAATCTTAGAAAGCAAACAAAATAAGTTTCGAGAAAATTCCAAGTGAAAAATCTCATGGAGGATGATCCTATCTGCTTAGGAGAGATGGCACTTGACCTCCTAGCAATTAGGGACCATTTTCTATCCTCTTCCCAAAATATATTAACTCATTTGAGCCTCCTATGGCCTATAAAATAAAGCTTCATGGACCATGTGAGGGGAGACAAAGAAGAGCATCCTTATGTTGTTGGATTGAAGTATGATATTGAAACAAATTTGAGAGAGTGGTGTGAGAAATATTTTTTACTAGTTGAGAGCTATGTGAGTGTGTCAAATACCTTGTGGAGACAAATCTATTAACATCAAGACTTTGGTTGTAATACGCAAGTGTTTCCCTTTCCCATATATGATTTATGTTAATATTAATCATTTATTATTAGATTTCTTGATCACTATTATTGATTATTGATTTATCTTGTTACTATCATTCCTTGTCTTGTTTCTTTTGTTTCTTTGCAGGTATAGCAAATCGCATCAAGATCGGTGAAACAAGGAAATAACCTTTAGATCTATGGTAAGAGAATTGCTTATCAAGTAGATCACTTATCTAGGGAAAATAAATGTTGTGTCTTTTTGTTCAAGAATTGTACCATGAAGGATAGAGGAACAAGCAATGTCTGCATTGGTTGAAGTATTCCTACAAACAAAATTGGCGACCATACTGGGGAAAGATCCAGTCAGATCTGGGATAGATCTGATCATATCTGGAGCAGATCCAGTTAGATCTGATATTTTTTATTACATTTTGCTTGAAAACTTATGATTCTTGTTTGCTTAACTAATTTTAGTTGTTAAGGTGACTGATACACCTTACCATCCTTTAAATTTCCTCTCATGATGTGTGTTTGAAATCACTATTATTCCATCTTGATCCATAATTGGTTTCTTTTGCAGGTTACTAGCTTTTTCAAGTCTAAGGATTCATTCACACCCCTGGGTAGGATTGATAAAGCTCCTTACATACTCTGGAGGCTCCTACATTTTGACAAGTAGCACCGCTAATGATTGTTCATTGAATGCAATGAGAGTCATTGGTGCCTCTACGCATTATACAATGTGTGCTGACACCCTCTTGACGCCCTGGTGCATCCCTTCAGAGTGCACCAAGTTAGGTGCTCAGTGACCCCTTTTTAATTGATTTTTGGGGCATTTTTAGCTTTTTTTTTTAAGTGAAATGAGTTGCATTTTTGAAATCATATATTCTACAGTCACTTTGAATTATTTTATCTTTTCATTCAAAGAAGAGTTTATGTTTCTTGCATTGAATTTTATGTTTGTTTCGTTGTTTGAAACCTCTTGCTCTTTTCTGTGGATTGTATTCTTTGAAATCAAACAAATTTCATTTCATTTTTGTGTGCATTTTGTGTGAGTTCTCTTGTATTGAGATCGGTTTTTGTTTCCTTGGATCTCTGTAGTAGGGGAAAATTGATCTTTCATTTCCTTCTATTACGGCTGCAACTTTTTTCCCAAATTTCTAAAAAAATTTGGACCCTTCTTTTGATTTTGTCTAGCAGGTTTGCTGATTTCTTTTGTTTAATTTCTTTAAATATTGCTTGGAAATCCATTTCTCTCTGCTTAATAAATTGATCGTCGAAATCTCAGTCAATTATTTTTTGTCGCTATTTCGGAAGTTGAATGATCTAATATTATCATCTTTTTCGCCAACACCGTGGAAACCATGGAGTCTTTGCTTTATTTGAACACTTAACTTTTGATTTTTTGATGATTTATTGCTATCAGAAGTTGTTTGAAGATTGATTTGGGGCATTAGTTCTCTATTCCGTCGACATTGTGGAAGGCAAACAATGAGCAACACTTATTCTCGCTGATTCCGTGGTCTTATTGTTCAAACCTTTTTCGATGACTGTGTTTTTATTTTCACTATCGAAATGTTTTTTACTAGGGGTCGGAGTTTTAGTCCTCTACGACGTTGCTGCTTCGGGGGGCTTGTCATTTGTATCACTGAAAATGCAGAGTATTTTTTGTCTTGAAGTCTCGATGAGTTATTAGTTGTTCTGATCGCCGACGGTTTTGTGATCCATGGAACCCATAGTCAATTTGTTATCCGCCGTTGTGGCTGTCGTTCAGACTATTTCTCTGATTTTTAGTCCTTTGAACAGTCGATGCATTAGTCGTTAGCGTTTCCGATCTATGACACGTAACTATTGGTGGTGTTTAGTGTTCGGGAGCACCGACACTGCGGAAGTGTTTAGTTTTAGCTCGCCGACACATAATGCTTAGAACCTCCGATCGCCAATATTTTTTTTGACCTTGGAACCCATAGTCTCTATGTCTTTCGCCGTTGCGGCTGTCCTGTGAACTATCTACCGAATGTTTAGTGCTTACGCCTGCAGATAGGGTTTTTCCTGTCGATAAGGTTTTTCCCGCCTATACCTTTTACCAAGGTTTTTCAACGACGAGGAGCACAGTACAAACTTTGGTGTTTTGAAGATTAGCAGTAGCGAAAATGTGGTTCATGCTTGTATCAGAGGATTTCGAGTTAGTTCAGAGGCGGCCTGGATTAAGATGAAGAATCTTTGCTATCATGGTGGTCATTTTGGTTATGGACAGGGTTTTAAGCATAACCGCAAGATTTTCTTTTTACCTTGTCGTGTTCCTTTTCATGCATTAATATTGTGTATAGTTTATTTTTACAAAATGCATATGGAAGAGGTAAATAGCTTGATGCAGTTTTTTGTTATTTTGTTAAAAGATTAATGGACTAAGAACATGCTATATTTATGACAGATATTTGGCTGAAGAATGAAGAAGAAGAAAGAAAGAGAGCCGCAGAAGAGGAAGCAGAGATAAAGAAAAGAAAAGAAGAAAGTGAAAGTCTGAGATTAACAGGATCTCAAAAGGACCAACAGATTATTGAGTAGATCGATAATAACAGAGGCCCGGGCTTGCGAAAATCTCATCAGTGACCAAGTTGGTTCCTCTTCATAAAGTGATTTTAAATTTTAATTTAAAATATAACATGTTGTATAAATTACGGGCACATACTACAAGACAAAAAATTTAGAACTGAAAGGTTGGGGTAGCCCAAAGGTTTTGCTTTTTGTATAAATAAAGGAGAGTTTAGATGTAATAGAGGACTTCTTTCCCAAGCAATTTTCAAGAGTATATTGTAAGAAGAACTATTTCCTTTTGCAATAAAGAATTACAAGTTTCTGTTGGAGAACGTTTGGTGGAATGTTTCAAATGCTTTGCTGTGGATCAGTCGAATGTGAACTATTTCATTTTCAGCTCATGTCCATTAACTATGAGATCATTCTAACTCATTGCATTACTGTTATGTTATGAATGTCTTATAGTTTATTTTGTGAAATTTCCACTGTGAGTAATGAAGGTTATCATAAACAATAAGCTATCTTTTTGTTCATATTTTTATTAATGTTCATGTGTTCTAAAATAAGTATTAGCTATCTGTAACTATTCATAATACATGTGCAGAAATACATTACTCATTGTCAACTGTTAATTTTGCTCCCTGGGGATATATTAGTTAGTTGTAGTTATTTTTCTGTTTGTTTGTGATTTAGATGCGAGAGAGTTAAGATGAGAGGTAAAAACCTACGCATCATGTTGTGACACTCCTCGTCATCTCTATCAATCTGCATTTTAGATAGGCACTTGCACATCATAACTTAAACACAACAAACTAAAAATATACACGGTGGATTGGGCCGTAACCAGTAAAACCTTTAATTTGTTACTTGACCTACGGTAGCCGGACCGTAAACCGGACGGTTTCCCCATATCAAACAGTAGCGGGCTAGTTGGGAGCGTTTATTGGGGACAATCCCTAACTATTGTTACCTGCGATTTTCCAGGCCTCAACACCTTCATAGTACAAAGATAAAGTTTTTCTTTGATAAGATTGAAAAATACTTGAAAATCAAAAAACAATTTTATTCTTTTTTTTTATTACTTCAGATTTTTCTTTTGTTAAAATCTTAATTTTATATAAGAGAAAATTAAAAAAATTCAAGTTGCATAATCTCTAAAGGCTCTTTGCTTTAGATTTTTGATTGGAAACGTTATTTAGATATTTTTTTTCCTAGAGATCTATTTTTCACTTTTGTTTGAAACATAGGAAATGAAATTCTAGTTTTTATTTTGGGTGTATGTTATTCAATATATTCATTTTGGGAAGGAACCTCTTACTCTCTCATAAGTAGGAAATCCATTAAAAGAAAGAGTGAAATATTTGCATCTCATCCTTGCATGGTTTCTGGGAGTAAAGTCTTCACTCCATATGTCCACTTAACCGCTTCAGATAAAAATAAGCACTATTTAGGTTAAAATTCTCAGCAACAAGTGTGTGGTAGGTTAGAGTATATGTTCTAGTGTCTATAAGTGTAGGAGCTTCCATTTATTTCCTGCACATCATTTCAAGGACTATGTGGTTCTTCCACATACTAGTTGGTATATTGAATGGCCTTTCATGTACCCTTGAGGTATATAGAAAGGTAGTTCACATAATCAATGGTATATAGAAATGTAGTTCACATAATCAATGGTATATAGGAAGCCCCTTTCATACAGTTGTGCATTAAAAAAAAATTCTATTGATTTGAGCTCCCATGTACCTTGTGTATATCGGGAGACACCACTAGGGATCCTAAAACCATACGAGAAAATCCCTTTGGCCTTCCTATCATCATAATACACCGAGAACAACACTCAGGGAGATTACTATGCATGTGATGTACAGGTAGTTGGGTATTCAAGAAAGGGTACGGTCCCAATCCTTCTTGTCACGTTTGCTGTTGGACCCTGTGGTATATAGCGAGTTGTGGTGGTTTGACAATCCCGTGAGGATATTGAATTTTTATCTACTCCTTTCACATGTTTTCTTATTGCTTTAGATTTATTAGTTCTTGTTTCATGTATAGTTAAGTCTTAGAGAGAGTTAGTTTTGTTACTTAACTATGGTCATGCCTTCTGAAACTACCAACCAAGAGATCCCTTCTCAAGGGGAACCTTTTTTTATTCCTTCATTTGGAAATGTTGGTCCTCCTATCATGGCTATGTTAAGTCTTCCTGGATTGACTATAGGGTTACCTGTATGGTTATACTCCAGTCTGGTTATCCCAAGTGCATCGATTGTTTCAAATCCCAACTTCCCATCACAAGAACATCAACATCATGTTGATCTTTCATGTTCTTCACCAGATGTGGCTTCTTCCTTTTCTCCTTCTTCACTTGTTGAAAGTTGTGATGCTATTAATCAAGTGGATAAGAAGAAGAAGAAAATGAAGATTAAGAAGAAGAAAGAAAAATGTGAAATCAAATCTCAACCAACTACTCTTCACAATGCCGAGAGTGTTGATTTTCCCACAAAAACACCTCATAAGCCTAAATTACCTTGCAGACTTTGCAAGGGTGACCATGTTCTTAAATATTGTCATGGTCTATCCCAGGTTTTAGAATTATGGTATGAGGATTCCAAAAAAACCATGTCATCAGCCTCTGGTCATCATACTGATGATACCCCATCAACCAGTGACTCTATGGTTAATATTCGAAAAGGAAAAGTTATATATTTTTGGTTTTTATGTAAGGACATGCACCTTACTGTTGTTTAAGAAAACACACCCTTATAACATAGGATCTCTAGGGTTACCAACTTACTAAATTAACTTGCATACAATCATCCATTTTAGAATTTGAAATAGAAATAGGAATAAATTGGGCATACCTTATTTATGACAGTCGATCCTATCTTTTATTCTTCTCTTCGAATTGCTTCCATAGCTTCCAAGGTATCTCCAATCACCTACAAAAGAAATATCTTTCCTATGATATCTTATATATTATATGAATGATTAATGAAATGAAATACTTATAATGAAATAAGAAGATAATTCAGAAATCACAATATATAAGAGTGCAAAGACACAATATTGGAAGGACTCTCTTTATTGATAAACAAGTGAGGTGAGACTACAACCCAATATCTGAGACAAGTGCTCCTATTCTAACCAAGGACACTGAGTTCTGTTTCTCCAAGATATCTAAAGGAGAACCACCAGCATAACTTTGCTCTATAACTCATAATTGATTAGCCTCAACCCCAACCCTTTATTTATACATGAGGAAAGAGAGAGGTTACACCGGTTGAGATGGTTGAGGAAGTTGGGATAGTTATGATTAAGGGCCCAAATTTCCTCAACTAATCAAGTTTGTATTTTTAAATTTGGATTAAGGCATACACGACTATTAGTATTGGGACGTCACGTATGATACACAACTTGATTAAAGGAAACCCGTGAGTGAAATCCCTAATGATATATATGCGAGTTGCAATGTAAATACTTGCATATGATACATGTGTTGCTATGATAATAGTCGCATATTCTCCTTAATATCCATACAAAAAATAGGTTCATCTAGAAATGGAATGATGTATCAAAGGTCATTCCCATCTATAGTGTTTTGGCTACTTCAATCCATTTTGTCCTTTTGTGTGCCAACACATTGGGTGTCAGTACTCGAATGGAGAAATGTCATTTTACATGATAATAGATGCCCCCTAATGTGTGAGGTCAGACGGAAGCAATGGCTGAAATAAATTACAATCTTTTAATATTGGAGAACTCAGTTACCAAGGCAGCAGGGAGATACCTGAAACAAATACATATCAAAGTCATATACAAAATCATATCTGAGGAGGCCATCAAAATAAATCAGAACACTATCTCCTTTAAAATGTTTTATTACATCATATGATATGGGTAACAAGACCACGCATATTAAAAAAGTGGATCGAAGCCACAATATACAATAATGAGTCTTCAAAATATGGAAGCAGTGCACTTGAACATAACATAATCTTACGCAACTTAGGTTACAGAGGTGAACCTAAGGTATTAATCCAAATCCAAAGGAACCAGTACGGTCCCTACCATGTGAATAGATGTGTTGAAGTCGAACATGGAAGGAACTCAACAAGATTTCAGTAAATGAGTGATGATGACAAATGAAGCAAAGGAGTTCAACAATAATGGTAGTGAATCCTAAGGTACCATCTTCAAAACTCTAGGTCTTTGTCTTCAGGACATGCTGATAAGAAACCATGATGCAAGGAGGAAGCACAGAGGATGGCAATGAATCCTTCAACAGATCACAAGAGTGAATATTAAATTGGACATGGGAAGGTAGATACAAGTAATTCTCAAATATGATAATGATGGGAATTAGGATAAAAATCAGATGAAGGAATAGATCCTTGAACATTGAGCACGGCATAGAGATGACCCAAGGCAGCTTTTGACTTGTAGATAGGACAACTAGAATTATCTGTCATGTAGGAGACATGACCATATTCCTCATGTATAAAGGAAAAGTGGAGGAGTAAAAACTCGAAGTAAAAACCGAGATGAAAGTGTAAACTAAGACATGAGTATCAGAAAGTTCAGAGAGTTCTTTGTTCAAGGATGACATGTTTCCACTATTTATAACCCAAAGAGAGTAATTCTTCCTCATCTTTCCTGTTAAATTTTAACGAGTCCTGGAAAGTTAACTCGAGTCTCTCTTCATTTTTTACAAGCTTGAAGAGGGGAGAGAATAATGCATGCTAATGTTACTAATTCAAGGATTTTACGAGCCCGAACTAGTACATGCTTGTTGGTGTTTTCATATTTTGAGAGTCTGAAAAATCCAAAGAAGACTCTAGGGGGGTGATTTTTCATACAATTTAGTCTCCCAAGGCTGAAAAAGTATAAAACAATCCACAAAAGAACTCTCTTAGCTCCCAGAGGACTAAGGTATACATATTTCATACTTAGTCGGAAAGGTACGAAAAAGGGGTAAACTAATACTAGACTGATGCACTGTCAGAAGCGACAGGTATCCTGAGTTTAACGAGTGTGAAGGAAGGCAACATCACTCAGAAATATCCATTTGATTATAAGAAATGGGGCTTATAATACTAAACTTGATGCTTTGTTCTTTAGGTTTTGCAAGCATGACAAAGACATAAAGTACGCTCAGAATATTTTTCATGTTTGGGTCAAAAGCACAAAAAAGAGAAAACTAAGCTCATACTGCATGTTCCTTTTCCATAAGTTTAGTCCTGTTAGAATAATCAACCCATAGTTAGCTACCTTAGACATTAATTAATCCATTTTTGTCTTATTTGCGTAGTTTCCAATATTCCACTCTATGCAAGTTGTCTTCCACATGTCCTACAAGTCAAACTTTCTAAAACTGAGTCATGGAGCACTTGGGAAACCTCCTGGAATCCATATTTAGCATATCTACTTTATTCTAGATCCTCCCTAGCGCATGTCTGCTTTTTCTGCTTTATTGAGTTTTATGGCAAAAGGGAAAGTAAGACTAGGTGCAGTTGACTTGTTTTTTCCCCTCATCATCCTCCATTGTTTTCTCCTAATAAAAGCATGTATGAGTTGTATTTCCATCACCTATTGGATTTTCTACTTGAATTTTCCAATTCATTAGCTCCTAGGAAGATTTGGAAACTGCTTTATGCACCTATGGGGGATTTGACTAGATTTAGTAAGCCTACTTTTGACTATTTCGAATGGCATCCTTATGCATTCGAATCTCTCATGTAATTATTTATTGTAGCAGCCTATGAATTCATATGGTTGGCTATTGTACACTTATTCAATACAAATTAGTGTTATGCTCCAATTTCAGTCTCCTTTGTGTGTAAATTTGCATGTTTGATTAGTAATTTTGTGAGTGCAATTGATCTAACACCTAGGTTCAATTTCTGCAATGTATCAAAGCCTTTGTAGATTTATTTCTCTCCTTCCATATTGCTATTGCAGGTTCAACATCTTGACTGGGAGCTATTCTGCTGACTGAAGGGACAATTTCTGAGCTATGGATCAATCTCAGAAGATCATCTTGACTCCATTTAATTTCTTTGAATGGAAATCAAAGATGGAGATACTATTGAGAGAAAAAGGTCTCTCCAAGGTGACCATGGAAACTGAAGCAGATCCCAATGCAACTGCAGAGAAAATTAAATGGCACAACAGGAGGGATGAGGCTTATGGTCTCTTGTGTCTGAGCATATCCAGAGACCTCCTCTTTCATCTTGATGGATTAACATCACCAAATGAAGTATCGGATATTATTATAGAGATTTTTGGTAATACAGATGAGATGAGAGGACATCAAATCAATAATGAATTGATCTCCTTGAGTCCCAGTAGCTTCGAATCCCTGCAACTCTACTTTTCCAAGTTTAAAGCCCTTGTTTTGCAGCTAAAACAGTGTGGAATTGAAAAGAAGGAGGAACAACTAGTTTTGGCAATACTCTCAAAGCTTGGCCCTGACTATCTAGTGTTTGTTTCGACCTTCCATGCCACCAAGTTGATAGCTCGAGCCTGGGAGATGCCTAAGCTTGCATAGTTCATGGAATCCCTCACACAAGAACAAGATAAACTGGTGATGATGGGCACCATCAAACCTTCCAAAGACCAAGATATGGTTGCTGGAGATTCGAGGGTGGATTCAAAAGGAAAGAAGAAAGCTAAGAAGCCACCTGAGTAGAAGAGAGACAAGAACAAGTCTCAGGAGGATCCCCAAGGCTCCAAGAATAACTTCCAGAAGAAGAAGAACAAAGGAGAAATGAGCAAGTACACATACTGTAGTAAGGGATTTCATCCTGAAAGCTCCTGCATGAAGAAGCAAATTGACATGCTGACCCAACTCTTGGAGAAGAATAACATCTCCGTTCCTGATAGCTCAAAGAAAAGGGAAGCAGGATCAAATTCAGAAGACAGAGAGAGAGTTCATGCATTGGTTGCTGGAACATCAAGCTCACCTAGCTTCATCATAGACTCTGGAGCTTCAAGACATATGGTTTCGAACAAGGAGGAATTCTCCTCTCTTGACATGTCAAAAGGTCCACCAATAGTGCTAGGAGATGACTCTCTCACTGATAGTTTGGGAAAAGGAAGGATTGATCTTGACCATGGTAAGTTCAGCAATGTATTCTATGTTCTAGGTCTTTCCTCCAACCTCTTGTCAGTGTATCAGATGACCCACATAGGGTCTCCAAAGAAGGTCATATTATCCCCTTATGATTTTGAGATCATGGAGATCTCGAGTGGTAAATTCATTGCAAAAGGAGTTGTAGATCACACTTAGAAGGTATACTGGTTTTCACATTTTCTACCCTACTCAAACCCCTCCTCTCTTCTGATTCATGCTAATGAGGCAAGAAATATTTGGCATGAAAGATTTGTCCATCTTAACTATAAGCATCTTTCTGATCTAAGTGAAAAATAAATGGTCATAGGGTTACCAAAGATAAAGTTTTTGGCAACGGAGTTTGTCAAGGTTGTGTCCTAGGAAAACACCCAGAGCATAAATTTGAGAAAGCTAGTCATGAGAGAACCTCTGCACCTCTTGAGTTGATCCACAGTGATGTTGCTGGTACATTCCCTCATATGTCAATGAGTCAGGCCAAATATGCATTAACTTTCATAGATGAATTTTCCAGGTACTGTTGGGTTTACTTCCTAAAGCATAAGTTTGAAGTCTTTGGCCTCTTCAAAGACTTTAAGGCTTTGGTTGAAAACCAGTCTGGGAGGAAACTCAGGATCCTCATATCTGACAATGGTGGTGAGTATGTCAAGTTTGAGTTCATTCAATATTTTGAAGATGTAGGTATTCAGATGCGGCATTCAATCCCTTACACACCACAACAAAATGGTGTTGCTGAGAGAAAGAATAGATCACTGAAAGAGATGGCAACCTGTATGTTGGAGGCTAAGACTTTGCCACCAAAGTTTTGGGCTGAGGATATAAAATGTGTATCTAAGGGTTTTAGGGTTTAAGAAGAAAGGTCAAGTCCCAGCTGAGTGTGTGGAAGACCTCTGTAGCTGAGTGCGCAAAGGGTTTTGTAAGAAAGATTCTGCAGCTGAGTGCGCAGCTTTGTGTGACTGAGAAGATTTGTAGCTGAGTGCATAGATCAGAACTGTGTTGTTTGTAAAGAGTTGAATATAAACACAGTTCTGTGGATGTATCCCCTACACTGGGGGTGAACCATGTATATCTTGTGTTTTGGTGGTTCTTTTATGTTGTTTCTATTATGTTTTTATGCATTTGATAAGTAGGTGAATGTCAAAGTAAGATATATTGTTAAGTATTAACTTCGCTGTGAATTCCCAGTTAAGGGTTAAGCAAGAAACTGTCTGTTTATCTAACTGCGAAGCTATTTAAGTGAATGTCAAAGCCCTGTATTGAATAATTATTATTTGTTAAGGCTAAAGGTACAGTAATATCCCTCTTTTTCTTGCAGAAACCTGATTCTGTGGCACCCCATAGCTGTTTCAAGTGAGACTGCAACCTGTTCACAGGTTGCTACCGAAAGGGCCAACACTGTGGGTATTTTTGTTGGTATGACATAAAAGTATAAGAACCTGGGTCTGCCCTAAGCACCAACAAATTGGTTCCGTTTCTGGTTGAACAATATTTTCTCTAAGAGGGATCTACGTCGTACCTGGAGGGCTATGTTTTGGAGGCCCTTAGTAAAAGAAATTAGTGACTGGGTTGAAGCTACCTATCTGAAATTTGATAAACAAGAAAATAAGGATCCTCATCGTAGCTCAGACGAATTCTTGCAAAGGTACATTTTTACTGATATTTATGAAATTTTCTTTGGTAGTATCAACATAGAATTGCACCAGTGGTTATCCAGGTTGACAGAAAGAAAGAAAAACTTCAAAGAAGATCAGTTTCCTGACTGGACCCCAGAAAGAATTAATATATTGAAAAGCGTGAACAACGCGATATCACAAGCTGTTGATTTCTGGACAACACGAACCCTTGAAGCATTTATGACAGAATTTTCCATTGACACACATACTTCTTTCAGCGAAGCTGAACGACAGATTTTCAAAGGACCAAGGGGTAAGTACCTAAATTCCTTGAGTCTAAAAATTAAAATGCTCTTGGCTAAGAAAGGCATCTTGCTTATAGAATCAGATTGCTAGATTTATTGCTACTAACCTATGTTTGGAAGCGAAAGTGACTTCGATGAGCAAAGTGGTTTGCTGTGAAGCGGTAAAAGATACAAGAGAAATCTTGGATCCTATACCCTAGGCTAGAATACTGATTATACCCCATTAAGTCCAGAAGAATCTGAATCTGAAGAAACCCCTTTTGTTAGAAACCCTCCTATAACTCCGCAACGAATATCTCTTATCCCTGAGAACCCGTCACAATCTGAAAGCAACCCTAGCCCGAGTAGTCCTGTCGCAGGTTAGTCTACCCCAGTGAGTTCCTCCTCTCCTATTACCAATCTTCCCCCTCCTCCTCCCCCCCATCGATCCACTATGGCCCATATGAATGATGATATCAAGCTCCCGGTCTTTAAAGGAACTGGATCAGAGGATCTAGAGTAGTTTTGGTTCTTATGCAAAGCTTTTTGGACTGCTAAGAATATTATGGATCAAAATACCAGAAGAGCGCAGCTGGTCACTTCTTTCAGAGACCGAGCTTTGATTTGGTTTATGAATTTTTCCAGTACTAAGAACCATGTCTTGGCCCATATTAAAACAACAATGATCAAAGAATTCAAGAAGCCTAAATCAGAGTCACAGTGCATAACTGAACTGAAATAAATTCAGCAGAAGCGAGGTGAATCAGTTTGGGACTTTGATCAAAGGTTCAAGGTTCTGTTGGATCAATTTAGTTTCACTATTGGACCAGCGCAGCATAAAGAATGGTTCATTGCAGCACTATTACCTCATATCAGGACTCCACTAATGCAACAGAAGGTTGCTGATCAGCAAGAAGCTTTGGAAATTGCTACGAAACTTGAAACAACTCCTGTCGGAGACAATTCTGGCATAGCCCAAATACAAGCACAATTAGCAGAAATGGCTTTGGAGCTGCGTGACATGAAAAAAGGGAAATCTCTTCGAGAAGAGGTTTGGTGTACATGATGTAAGACATAAGGTCACGACAAAGAACAATGTCCTGCGTTAAGAAATTACCTGAATACTGGTGTGCCAAACCCATTTAACCCTAATGTTCTATATTGTTAGATCTGTAAAACAACTGGCCAGCATCAACCTGAAGACTACTATCTGCTGCAGAGATATGTTCAAGTACCTAAGAATCCCTATTGCAAGTTCTGTAAGTTAGTTGGACACAACGAATATGAATGTCATAGCTTTGACCTCACGAGAGAGAAAACCTATGATGCTTATAGGGTACAAAATGATGCACAAGGCAATGATGGATATGGTTACTGTGGTCAAGGTAATTTCAGAGGTCATGGTCGTGGTGGTATGCCTGGAAGAGGTCGCAGACAGGTTATTTACTATAACTATAATCTGGTAGGACATGTAGCTAAATACTGTCAGAACCCAACTACGACATGTCGATATTGCAGAAGAGTAGATCATGTCATTGAGCAATGCCCACAGTTGATAGCCAAGATACAAGAAAGAAATGGCCCTCCTACTCAGAATGTTCAGATGATTGCTGTAGAGAGAAGACCTGTCCCAGTTGTTAATGTTGTTACAAGGAGTGGAGCTACGATGCAGGTGCAGAATAAGGAGAAACAACCTGACGAAGCTTGGGTCCGCAAGACCCCAGAGAAAATCCCAGCATTCGATGTTGGAAGAGAAAAAGGAACATTTATGGAAGCTAAAAAAGACTTTGCTGATCTGAGGACATCAGTAGCACCTGCGCAACAGCATCAACAGCAGTTACAGTCTCAAGAAGCTTCGCCGGATCAAGTAAGTACATTGTCATCATTTTTACAGAGTTGTATGAAGCTATTAAGAAATCAGAACGCTTTGAATGAGTTACAGAAAGTTCTCGCATCTTGCGAACCTCAGCGAAGCTCTGATAGAGGAAAAACTGTTAATAGAGTTAGAAGAACTGGAAGAGAAATGAGATTGCGTGCTCAGATAGGAGATTATGACATGACTGATATCATTTTAGACCTGGGATCAGAAGTAAATGTCCTAACTAAGCAAACATGGGAACAAATGGGAAAACCTACCCTTGAATGGTCCCCTATATAGTTGATATTAGCCAATTAGTAGAAGATTGTGCCCCTAAGAAGATTCCCTAGTGTCCCAGTGGACATTGATGGAGTCAGTACCTTAGCAGATTTTGAATTCATTGAAATAATTGATGATAGAAACCCCTATCCAGCCTTGCTAGGAATTGAATGGGCAATAGACAATTCTACAGTAATCAACCTTAAGAACAGACATATGACTTTTGAAGGCAAAGGCTTGAGAGTCATAGTACCCTTGGACCCTTCTCAAGGAGAAAGGTACACAGAGCCAGTCAGAGATGAAGATCAGGATGTTTTGGATCATATCTACAACATCACAGCTAAAGAACAAGACTATGTTAATCCTACTGCTGAAGGAATAATGGATTGGCAGTGTGACAGTTCTTGCATGACTGATTCAGATGAAGGCCTAGAGAATTGGCAGAATAGACTTTATGAGCTACATGGACATCGCTGTGCAAGAATTACCAAGTATCTCAGATGGTTTGGCTCAAAGACAAGAATATTACCTACTTTTGATGGCTTGCAAGACCCAGATGATTTTATTCTACAACTCTCAGCGCAAGTACCAGACTCACAGAAAATGGAGACTCTAGATTCAGTATTCAGAGCCATAGCTCCCAGATGGTGGAATGGTCATAAAAAGTATATTCATAGTTAGAGTGCTTGTCAAAAGTTTCTTCGCCTAAGATTCATGGATCAACCTCAGGAGGTGCGAAGTAGATTTAATGGTAAGACTAGCCCTTAGGAACATTTGGAGTAGTGATATGAAGCATGGAAGCATGTACCTTGTGAAGAATGGGCACATAGGTTTGTACAGACTCTGGAACCTGTAGCAAAGAACTGGTATGCGGAGGTTGATCTTTTCCATGGTACTGTAAGTTGGGATAGCCTTACTGATAGTTTTGTGCTCACATTTTCTATTAATGAAGTTTGCCCTGCTTTGGACGCAGCTATTAGGTTGATCCATACTAAGGTGTTTGATGATAAAGAAATAGTAGAGTACCAACCTAATTGGAAGGAACAAGAAGCTAATGTAGTAGAATTCTATAACCTCACAATTGACAAAGATAATGACCCGCGCAACATTAATATTCCTGAGTCAAAAGGACAGTGCGAAGTACATGGACCAGCAGTCGAAGCACCTGAAGTAACTCAGCCCTTGAAGATAAGGAAAGTAAACATTGGATCAGAAGAAATTCCTAAGTACACTACCATTGGAGATTATTGGGACGAAGTAATGGTAAGAAAAGTGACTAACCTTCTCCATGAGTATTAGGACTTATTTCCAACGAAGATCTCAGAAATGAAAGGTATCCTTGGTGATATAGGAGTGATAAAAATCCCTTTGAAAGCTGATGCAAATCGTATGAAGCAGCATCCTTATAGGCTGAACCCTAAGTATAAAGAAAAAGTCAGGATGGAGCTAGATAAGATGCTTGTTGCAGGAATCGTTGAGGCTGTGGAAGACATTTTGTCATGGGTCGAAGCTCGAAGCTCTATCAAAGCTGGTGTCAGGAAGTGTCGAAGGTCCTTATTGTGGTGCAACCAAAGTTACTGGTTGTGCCAAAGAAGGAAAGGTGTGTCGGAGCTTAAAATGCGACTGTTGGAAAAAATAAGATTTGGCGGCGCCAGTACATTAACTATATTAACTACCTGTAATGATGAGATTTTGGGAAGTCTATTGCCGATTGGACAAAATATCAGTCAGATTTGGTGTCTTCAATGCACAGTTATGGAAGATTTGGTCATTGGATTCTATAAGAAGACACCTAGGCCTGCAAATTTTGCATTACGCATTTTCGTGAGTTTTACAGTTCAGTCCATGTCAACTGCTCGTGAAGTTCAGGAATTGTTGAGAGAATTCAGACAGAGGGGTATGCAAAACCTTATGAGAAACCCACCTGCATATGCACCCCACGAAGAGACTCCCCCAGCACTGACTCAACCAATGCAGACACGATCTACCAGGAAGAAGTGTAAACTAGAAGTATGCTCTAAGAGAAATGAAGACTGAAACAAGCCATCAGGAAAGGCATCGGAGGAACCCGAGATGAATCCTTCTGGTTCAGCGAAGCTCCCACCTAAAGGTTTTGAAGACTTCAGTGAGGATGAGAACATTGCATCACAGCGTCCACCATATCTTCATCCTGTTTGACCAGGAGTGCAGCCACCTCGGTGGATAGCCAAGTTCATCTTATGCACCCCTTCGCTGCCACAGGGTGTGCAGTTGGTCGGAACAATGACAGGAAAGATCGACTAGCTCAAATATGCATACCATGATATGAATGATCATGGGAAGTTTCCACAATTCGCATCTGAAACATACTTGCACTTCGTCCACTATCTGGAGACTGGAGTGACGTTACTGGAAGTAAAACAGTGGGCTGCTGGCTTAGAGCAAGCTGGCTTGTTGAAGATGCTCAATGTCCCCCACTTTGGTCACAACACACAGGTGACCATCGTGGTGAAACAACTATTGGCGTTGGTGCATGATGGGCTCCTATGGATAGGAGACCAGAGAATTCCTATTAATGGAGAGCTAATTCATAGGTTCATAGGCTTGCCGAAGGAGGGGCCTGATCCTGGAATTGCGTTTGTTTCAAAACATGAGGATACAAATGTGGCATAGAGCATGAAGGACCGCTTTGGCCTGACGAAAGGAAAGCAAGGGTATCAAACCTCGACAATTTGGCACTAGAACATTTGCTTTGCCATAGAGCTCTTAGCATGCAAGCTAATGCAGAAGTGCAGACCAAATGAAGTGCCTGCCCCGATTGTCAGTATTGCTACGAACTGTGCCAAAGGCTACAGTTACAAATGGGCAGAGTACATTGCTAACGAATTCCTTGAAGATGTCCGCGATGTGTAGGAGAAAGGTAGACCCTTTCACTATTCATGGCTGATAGTGCTTATTGCACTGGTAGGATGGAAATAACCTACCAAGGTACAGTTTTTTGATGTGCCTCCGCACATGCCTGGCACAGCAAGGTACGCATCTCTTTGGGTCTCGTAGGATAAATCCCTACAGCAGATGACAAACTATGTGTTTTCCTTTTATGCGATGAGTATCTCATATGATATCCTAAAAACACCTCGGCTCAGTAAAGAGCTATTTTCTCAATATGTGGGAGTGGCCAACTTCAAGGCCAGCATGCACAATGTCTTCATCCAGGCCTGCGCAGATGATAAACATGCATGCTAGAAGTTTCCATATGTGGTGACCCAAGAAGACATCCTCGCAGTAGTTCAGTAGTGGCCAGCTGAATGGATGAAGGACACAGGGACAAAACCCAACATTCCAGTCCCTCTAGTCACCAATGTGGGCGCAGGCCCTAGTCAGACGCAGCAGAATGACCCACTCGAAGAAAGCGAAGAAAAGTGAGTCACAGCAGAGTGAAGGTGACCAAGGTGGAGATAGTAGAGCTGATGATGAAGAAGAAGAGTCGATCAATACCATCTCAGACCCCAACTTCCTAGATAAGCGCAAGTCTCCAGAGGCGGAGGAAGTGACTACGCCTCAGCCCAGAAAGAAAGCGAAGGCATCAAAGGACAAGAATATCGTCGAAGAGCCCATTGTGATGATGGAAGATCTTGATCAGGCTCTGATGAAGTCCACAAAAATATTAACCAGCAAATGGTCAGAGTTTGCAGCTACGCACCTTGATGCACTCACCGGCGTAGCTCAGTGAATAACAGAGCTAAGGGAGTTAGCAGAAAAATCAGCGACAGGAACTGTAGCAAGCAGTGCCCCAGTAAGCGCATAGCCAGATACAAGACAATGGCCAGCTCGAGACAACAGAAGACAAGTGCCAAGTGCATCCCTCATAATAACTGACGCAGCATCTCACTCACAGATGAGCATGACAGTTGGGATAGATTACACCAAGTTGTCTATGCCAGAGCTGCATCTTTGTCAACTAGCAATCATGAAGGAGATCCAGGCATGAAACAAATACTCACAAATACAGTTAGATAATACCATGAAGCAGCGTGAGGGCCTCGCAGCGCAGTTGGAAGAAGCTGAGCAGAAGAAGAGGGAAGAAGAAAGCAAGCAGGCCACACTAGCCCAAGTATTGGATGAGGCGTGTTGAAGTCTCCCTGACTTCGACATGCAGGCTAAAGAAGAACTAGAGAAAAATATAGTCAAGTTAAAAGACTATGCACAACAGTCATGGATCCAATTAGAGAAGATGAAAGCAGAGCATGAGGCTCAGATTGCAGAGCTTCAACTTCGCATCGCCCCGGAGAGTCCACCAAAGGTCAGGGAGTAGCATCGCAGAGATATTCAAGTCTCAGCGGCGAAGATCTTAGATCTTGTGAGCAGCGCAGCAAAACTACTAGATGAAAGTGTCGAGGCCTAGGAAAACCTACAGGACAATTCGGAAGTAGAAAAGCTGCAAGAAACCATCAAGCAGCGACAGACAGAGCTGGATGCAATGAAAGTGAAAATTAAGACTCTGCCTCCTATGTAGAAGATGCTCAAGGTAAAGCAAAGCAATGAGCTCCAACAAGAAATTGAGTCGTGCAGAATGAAAGCAACACTGTTGGAAAACCCTGTGCAGCCCCTTATCAACGAGGCCTTGGAGTTGAGCACTGCTGCGGATAGCCAGCTCAAAGTTCTGAAGGAGTATGATGCATTTGCAAAGGAAAAGGCCAGCGAAGCATCAGCAACAACATTGCAGGAGTTGGTGGAGAAGGAGCAAGCAGCCATTGATATCATGCGCGGCCTCAACAAACAATTTACTATCTTCGCCAAAAAGATTCTCCCACCAGACAAGCAGCAGAGTGTCCCGGGACAGGACACTGGTGAGTCTTAGGGGCCTGTTGGGGCTCGAACCTTGTAAGTCTTTAATTTTAGCAAATCTGCGGTTTTGGTGCGAAGCTTGTAAGCAGAGTTGCGACCCAAAATAGTCTTAGGAGTGTCGGGGTTGGGTCAAAGCCCCTCCTTTTGTAAATGTCCCATGGTTTGTGGGTACCCATGGTTTAAGCCCATGGTATTGTAATAGTGCACTTGTATAAATAGGCACTTATGTAAAGGAGTCAGGTTAGGCTTTTCAAGGTTTTATTATGATGATAATTTGATGCGAAGAGACTAAGACCTATTTTAGGGTTTTAAGGTTAAGTCCCAGCTATGTGCGTGGATGACCTCTACAGCTGAGTGCGTAGAGGGTTTTAGGGTTTAAGAAGAAAGGTCAAGTCCCAGCTGAGTGCATGGACGACCTTTGCAGCTGAGTGCGCGGAGGGTTTTGTAAGAAATATTCTGCAGCTGAGTGTGCACCTTTGGGTGACTGAGAATATCTGCAGCTGAGTGCACAGATCAGAACTGTGTTGTTTGTAAAGAGTTGAATATAAACACAGTTCTGTGGACGTAGCCCCTACACTGGGGGTGAACCACGTATATCTTGTGTTGTGGTGGTTCTTTTATGTTGTTTCTGTTATTTTTTTATGCATTTGATAAGTAGGTGAATGACAAGGTAAGATATATTGTTAAGTATTAACTTCGCTATGAATTCCCAGTTAAGGGTTAAGCAAGAAACTGTCTATTTATCTAACTACAAAGCTATTTAAGTGAATGCCAAAGATCTATATTGAATAATTATTATTTGTTAAGGCTAAAGGTACAGTAATATCCCTCTTTTGCTTGCAGAAACCTGATTCTACGACACCCCATAGTTGTTTCGGGTGAGACTGCAACCTGTTCGCAGGTTGCTACCAAAAGGGCCAACATTGTGGGTCTTTTTGTTGGTATGAGATAAAAGTATAAGAACCTAGGTATTCCCTAAGCACCAACATTCCCCCTTCTAGTGGATTCCATTCCATCGACTTCAGATCATTTATTCTGGAATAGGGATCTAGAGTTCATTGAGTGCCTTCAGACTTGCATTCATCAATGACAGGTTCTCTCACCATTAACAATTTTGGGAATACATAAATGTACCCTAATTGATGGACTCATTAGAGGAAATTTCAACTCAAAATGGGCCTCCTAAAAGTATTTAATAAAATAATAGTCAAAGTAATCAACTAATATATATTAATTTTGGAGGAAGAAAAGAAAAAAACTACTTTTTTGTTTGTATTTTCGACATATCTCCCCGTGTTTTTACTCAAAGTTCGATCGGGAGAGCTTGTTGGATGCGAAATTAAATTATGCATCCAACGAGTACCCACTCGGCATACTTTTGACAGGCCCCGCTACCCTAAAAACAAGAAATACCTGAAAAGGTGTGATGATGACATCATCATCACGCTTTTTCAGGTATTTCTTGTTTTTGGGGTAGCGGGGCTCGTGAAAAGTATGCCGAGTGGGTACTCGTTGGATGCAGAATTTAATTCTACATCTAATGATCTCTCCCAATCGAAATTTGAGTAAAAACACAGGGAGATATGTCGAAAATACAAACAAAAATAGTAGTTTTTTTTATGATACCTATCCCCAAATTTGTATTAAAAAAGTGTTTAAGACCTATATGGTATTTCAAATTTAAAGCAATTTCATTGGCTAACACATGATGAGATGGAATTTGAGTTAAATTTAAAAGGCCCATTTTGAGTTGAAATTTTCTCTAATGCTCTCAAGTGTTTGACCTCAACACATCTATTCACACTGTTTAATTGCACTTTGTACCTTGATTCCCATTATCATTAACGGTGGGATATATCATGTATGTTAATGATATACATCAATTACTGGTAATAAGATGATGGTCCATCATGTCTGACCTCGAAACCTGTATTCTCTTGATGGGACATGTACCAGTAGTGGTTTGTGTAGAAGATCTCTGAGCTTGGTGACATTCCATATGTTCTACCTCCTTGATCATGCCAGTATATATGAGATATCAGTTCTCATGACCATATTCTAGTGTACTATCATATGTCTTCATTTAGTATGAAGATCTTGGTGCACTGTATATTTTATGTGGTGATGACCACATGTGTCATATGCCTACTCATGGCCATTGTACTATTATATATCTCGTGACTACTACATTTTATATTTACAGTCACATGCTGAGATTTATCATTATATTGTACTGATGAGTGGTTGGTTCTTCCACCTGGGTCTTCATTACTCCACTTTTGGGATTGTTATAATGTATTGTGGCCATCATGTTACCCCTCTATCCTCACACATTAGGGGGAATTTGTTATAGATGATTTTACCACACTTGGTAGATCATGTTTTTATGGCCTTCCCTGTCCCTATGCAGACTCCTTGGACTCCCTTTTCTTAATATAAACTTTTATGCTCCATAAAATATCTTTAAAAGTCCTCTTTATTGGTATATGTGGGTCAACATCTTACAGACCGCATGTACATGCAACTTGCTCCACTATGACCCGCGTATATCGAGAAATGTTCCCAAAAATAAAATATTTGGAGTTTTCCTCATTTAGTCACAAATAACTTAACTATTGGCCTTCCATATTCCTGGAAACACTCCGATTTGACTCTTCACTTCTTATTAAAGGGATATATATTGCGCTACTTGGATGCTTTAGAGGAAGAGAATTGGTGAGAGAAAATAAACTATAGTGGATTTGTGCCCCATACTTGCATACCTGAGTCTGCATCCATTTTCCCTTTGAGCAACCATTGATGCTCTTCCCAAGCTTGCCATTATCTTGTGAGATTTCCATTGATATGGAGGATTTAAGTGGTGGAGGCCCAGGTGGAGGACTTGGTTTATCCATTTTGATGAGGTGTCAACATAGTTTGACACTTATATATCTGTTTGTAATTAATAGAAATATCCATTTCCCATCCATTGTCTTTGTGTAACTATGAATATTCTTGTCCATGGATGTAGTTTCTTTGATGATACATATTGGATTGATATATGCTAGGGTAGGTTCTAATGCTTAATATCTATCATGCTTGTATATTTTATTGTTGTTGAGAATGAAATGTAGGTACAAGTATGGTTGAAAGCTCAATGGGGATCTACTATGAACGTTTGGAACAAGGTACACTTTCCATCCCTTAGTGTTAGACTTGTTTATCTCTTCAGCATATTAGAAGTGGATTGATTTTTCGTTTCATACTTACTGTTGTGGTCCACCCCAAGCCATAAGAAGTTTTCTCTGTAACAACAACTATAATAATAAAAATATTTTAAGGTTATAATCTATCCATTAAATTAATGTGTGCAATATTTTCCTTTATGGGGAAAAAATTTAAATTTGTTATCTTTTAAACTTTTTTGTTATTTTTACTTATTTAAGTTGTATAAAGAATTTAGTTTTTAATAGTTTGTCAACATAGATTCATATTACACTCGAATATATGTATTATTAGGGTTTGTTGGAATATCCTTGTATACAGTGATGTGAGATACATAGGATCCCTAACAAAAGGGAAGATTCATGTAGAATGAAAAACAACCCTTCCTGAAAACATAGGAAAAAAAACTTATCTAACAAGAAATTATTTTATAATCTATGGATAATCAAAGTTACATCATTTAGTTGTAAAGGTGATTAGGGGAAATAATAATCCATTTCTATTTTATTTGGATCATTTTCATTGTAAAGGGGATTAGGGACTAGATAAATGACACTTTTTTTATTTAAAAATGGGAATAGGGAGCTTAGGATTAGTTTGATCATTTAATTGTAAATGTGATTATGAACTAGAGAAATGACACTTTTTTTCATTTAAAAATGAGAATACAGAACTTAGAATAAGAAAACAGGAGCTTGATGGATGAGACTTTTGGAAGGGCAAGGTAAAGGGGTTTGGGATTTAAAGGTGTTTTGTATGTAAATGAAAATGGGAAGGGGTGAGGATTTTAGAGAGAAAAGTGTTTAAAATATAGGATAGGGGAAATAATTAAAATGGTGAAGCACTCATTTTTTTAATATAAAATAGGGGATATTGGATTTTTTTCTATAATACTTAAGGGCAGGGGGAAGATATTTTTAAACTTGATGAGCATAGATATTATGAGACTATTGATGACATACGCATCATGTGAGTTAATGGAGGACACAAAAATGACAAATTTAATTGTCATGGCATGAAACTTTGACTTGTTGAAATTTCAACTAAGTACCAAGAGGATAAAATGATAACATTTTTTGTTAAATGAAAAATGGACACGACTAGTGTGATGAATTGAAGACAATGACACTAGCATTGTAGCATATAAATGTGATTGACAAGAAATGACCAAATGCCAAACTTGACCTACCCACAACATGGCTGTAGGTGAGATGAAAAAATGGTAAGTTCGTCGAAGGGGTCAAACATAAGGAAAAATAATGAAACAATTTATGCACACTATAAGCACTTCAAAATAGATAATATGGTGAGATTATAATGACTAGATGACCAAATTTGATAGGTGCGCCTGAGTTTCTATGTTTCGATACTTCTGAATCATATCAATGTTGAGAATCCACACTAGCATGGTTTAAGCAAATCTAGAGGCCTTTGAATCTATATGCAGTGTTAAAATTTAGTATATTGTAAAAATCCATTGTCAAAATTGAAATTTTCTATTTCCAAGTGACACAAAGGGTCTTTGAATCCATCTTCAGTTTTACAATTTACTAAATTTTAACACTGTATATGGAGTCATATAACCTCATTGGTTTTCTTGAAAGAAGAAAATGATGTTGAGTTACATAGGGGGTCTCTCATGGATCCATCTATAATGTTACAATTTACTAAATTTTAACACTACAGACGGATTTAGAAACCGCCTAGAGAGAGGTATCTGAATCCATATTCATTGTTAAAATTTAGTAAATCATAAAACTTCTTTATCAAAATTGCAATTTTCCATTTCCAAGTGACACATTTAACATCACTTGGGTCTCTAAGTATACAGTGTTACAATTTACTAAATTTTAATGCTACATATGAATTTATAGACCCCTTTAAATGGGGTTTTTGAATCCATCTGTATATGGAATCAGGAACCCCTTTAAAGGGCTCTTTGAATCCATTGAATATGGATTCAGAGATCCCTTTAACGGGGTCCCTGAATCCAGCTACAAATGGATTCGAAGATCCCATTCAAAGGTGTCTCTGAATCCATATGTAGTGCTAAAATTTAGTACATTGTAGAAATTCATTGTCAAAATTATAATTTTCCATTGTCGAGGTGACATAACTAGAAATGACTAACATAATCAACTAATTCATATTATTAGTTGTTGTTAGCTAGTCGTATGTGTAATACTATGAATAAATTAGTCATTTATGTTAGTCATTTTTATTTGGGACACTTGTTAGCTAGTCATATATTTGATCCTTTGACTAAATTGGTCATTTATCTTAGTTGTTTTTAGTTGGATCTCTTAAAATTGCTTAATTTTGGTATTTTATCCATTGAAACAATTATGGTGAGTAACCTTTTTGTCACGATGTCTCTTATCTCTCATTTTGTACTAGTGATTATATAGGAAGTACAACATAAATAATAATTCAATGGAATCCTATTATCCCATATACACATTATCACTAAAAAAATAAATGATGATGCAACAAGAAGATTGGAATTCACTATGTGGATTGAGTCTATGGGCAGATAGGTGGAAGATTCAATTCTTAAGTTGATCCCAAGCCGGTTACTGTAGAAAGTATACCAACTGACTACTTTATTAGAGTATATTGAAGGGATAGATAAATCCAATCCCAATGAGAGAAAGGAACTAAGGTGTACATTGTGAAAGACTAAAATCCCCTAGGAAATGATTTCTTCACGACCCATAAATATGCCAAGACAATGGATAATCCATTTAAGAAAATTATGTGTACGAATTTGTGAGATATGTAGGAACCGATGACATAAACCACATCATTGTTTGCTAATATATAAGTACAATAGAAATGTAGTGGTAGTAACTTGAAAATTTAGCAATGTAAACAATCATCATATAGATAAATAGCATGCATTGTTTGCACTTATTAAAAGATTTGAAAAAAAAATCATAGTATACTCAAGGGGAGGAAAATATAGAGGGAAGAATTAGTCTGATAATCAAAATCAAGTAAATTTATCATCCAAGAATGATGTGAACTAGCCTCTACCATAGTGTTAAAATTGTAATGAAGTGATACACATTGCATGGAATTATCTAAATAATGTCAAGCTCATTGCAAACACTATCAGAAAGCTAGGAATAACACCAAGTATTTATTGAAGTTGATAATAATGTGGAAGGAACAAGATAGAAGGAAACATTGTAAAAACACGGTTAACTCTAACTATGGAACTCCATTGGCATTGATTCATTTGATTTCTATGATGGAATCGATATTGTCACTCATGTTGGAGAAGATATGGGTGTGAATGTGGGAGAAATTCTTGAACCTATGCTTCAATCCCTCAAAATCATTGTTAGGGAACTCTTTTGGATCCTTTTTGCTCCATTCCTAGCTTGGATGGTGCACTTTGTCTTCTCACACAAAGTGCCATCCATCCCTGGATCTTGTTGCACATTGACAGTAGGTGTTGGTGGTGCCTTTTCCTTCCCTACAAGGAGCGTTGGTGCACTTTCCCCTATTACAAGGAGCGCCAACAATCTTAGAAAGGAAACAAAATAAGTTTCAAGAAAATTCCAAGTGAAAACTCTCATGGAGGATGATCCTATCTGCTTAGGAGAGATGGCACTTGACCTCCTAGCAATTAGGGACCATTTTCTATCCTCTTCCCAAAATATATTAACTCATTTGAGCATCCTATGGCCTATAAAATAAAGCTTCATGGACCATGTGAAGGGAGACCAAGAAGAGCATCCTTATGTTGTTGGATTGAAGTATGATATTGAAAAAAATTTGAGAGAGTGGTGTGAGAAATATTTTTTACTAGTTGAGAGCTGTGTGAGTGTGTCAAATACCTTATGGAGGCAAATCCATTAACATCAAGGATTTGGTTGTAATACACGAGTGTTTCGCTTTCCCATATATGATTTATGTTAATATTAATCATTTATTATTAGATTCGTTGATCACTATTATTGATTATTGATTTATCTTGTTACTATCATTCCTTGTCTTGTTTCTTTTGTTTCTTTGCAGGTATAGCAAATCGCATCAACATCGGTGAAACAAGGAAATAACCTTCAGATCTATGGTAAGAGAATTGCTTATCAAGTAGATCAGTTATCTAGGGAAAATAAATGTTGTGTCTTTTTGTTCAAGAATTGTACCATGAAGGCTAGAGGAACAAGCAGTGTCTGCATTGGTTGAAGTATTCCTACAAACAAAATTGGCGACCATACTGGGGAAAGATCCAGTTAGATCTGGGATAGATCTGATCATATCTGGAGCAGATCCAATTAGATCTGATATTTTTTATTACATTTTGCTTGAAAACTTATGATTCTTGTTTGCTTAACTAATTTTAGTTGTTAAGGTGACTGATACACCTTACCATCCTTTCAATTTCCTCTCATGATGTGTGTTTGAACTCACTATTTTTCCATATTGATCCATAATTGGTTTCTTTTGTAGGTTACCAGATTTTTCAAGTCTAAGGATTCATTCGCACCCCTGGGTAGGCTTGACAGAGCTCCTTACATACTATTGAGGCTCCTACATTTTGACAAGTAGCACCGCTAATGATTGTTCACTGAACGCAATGAGAGTCATTGGTGCCTCTACGCATTATACAATGTGTGCTGACACCCTCCTGATGCCCTGGTGCATCCCTTTAGAGTGCACCAAGTTAGGTACTTAGTGACCCCTTTTTAATTGATTTTTGGGGAATTTTTAGCTTTTTTTTTAAAGTGAAATGAGTTGCATTTTTGAACTCATATATTTTGCAGTCACTTTGAATTATTTTCTCTTTTTATTCAAAGAAGAGTTTATGTTTCTTGCATTGAATTTTACGTTTGTTTCGTTGTTTGAAACCTCTTGCTCTTTTCTATGGATTGTATTCTTTGAAATCAAACAAATTTCATTTCATTTTTGTGTGCATTTTGTGTGAGTTCTCTTGTATTGAGATCGGTTTTTGTTTCCTTAGATCTCTGTAGTAGGGGAAAATTGATCTTTCATTTCCTTCTATTACGACTGCAACTTTTTTCCCAAATTTCTAAAAAAATTTGGACCCTTCTTTTGATTTTGTCTAGTAGGTTTGCTGATTTCTTTTGTTTAATTTCTTTAAATCTTGCCTGGAAATCCATTTCTCTCTGCTTAATAAATTGATCGTCGGAAGCTCAGTCAATTATTTTTTGTCACTGTTTCAGGAGTTGAATGATCTAATATTATCATCTTTTTCGTCGACACCGCGCAAACCATGGAGTCTTTGCTTTATTTGAACACTTAATTTTTTATTTTTTGATGATTTATCGCTGTCACAAGTTGTTTTAAGATTGAGTTGGGGCATTAGTTCTCTATGCCATCGACATTGTAGAAGGAAAACGATGAACAACACTTATTCTCTCTACTTCCGTGGTCTTATTGTTCAAACCTTTTTCGATGACTGTGTTTTTATTTTCACTATCGAAATGTTTTTGACTAGGGGTCGGAGTTTTAGTCCTCTACGATGCTGCTGCTTCGAGGGGCTTGTCATTTGTATCACTGAAACTATAGAGTATTTTGTGTCTTGAAGTCTCGATGAGTTATTAGTTGTTCTGATCACCGACGGTTTTGTGATCCATGGAACCCACAGTCAGTTTGTTATCCGCCGTTGCGGCTGTCGTTCAGACTATTTCTCCGATTTTTAGTCCTTTGAACCGTCGATGCATTAGTCGTTAGTGTTTTCGATCTACGACACGTAACTATCGGTGGTGTTTAGTGTTCAGGAGCACCGACACTATGAAAGTGTTGAGGTTTAGGTCGCCGACGCATAATGCTTAGAACCTCCGATAGCCAAATTTTTTTTTGACCTTGGAACCCATAGTCTCTATGTCTTTTGCCGTTGCGGCTGTCCTATGAACTATCTGCCCAATGCTTAGTGCTTTCGCCTACAGATAGGGTTTTTCCTGTCGATAAGGTTTTTTCCCACCTCTACCTTTTACCGAGGTTTTTCAACGATGAGGATCACAGTACAAAGTCTGGTGTTTTGAAGATTAGCAGTAGAGAAAATGTGGTTCATGCTTGTATCAGAGGATTTTGAGTTAGTTCAGAGGCGGCCTGGATTACGATGAAGAATCTTTGCTATCATGGTGGTCATTTTGGTTACGGATAGGGTTTTAAGCATAACCGCAGGATTTTCTTTTTACCTTGTCGTGTTCCTTTTCATGCATTAATACTGTGTATAGTTTATTTTTACAAAATGCATATGGAAGAGGTAAATAGCTTGATGCAGTTTTTGTTATTTTGTTAAAAGATTAATGGCCTAATAAAATGCTATATTTATGACAGAGATTTGGTTGAAGAATGAAGAAGAAGAAAGAAAGAGAGCCGCAGAAGAGGAAGCAGAGATAAAGAAAAGAAAAGAAGAAAGTGAAAGTCTGAGATTAACAGGATCTCAAAAGGACCAACAGATTATTGAGTAGATCGATAATAACAGAGGCCCAGGCTTGGGAAAATCTCATCAGTGACCAAGTTGGTCCCTCTTCATAAAGTGATTTTAAATTTTAATTTAAAATATAACATGTTGTATAAATTACGGGCACATACTACAAGACAAAAAATTTAGAACTGAAAGGTTGGGGTAGCCCAAAGGTTTTGCATTTTGTATAAACAAAGGAGAGTTTAGATGTAATAGAGGACTTCTTTCCCAAGAAATTTTCTAGAGTATATTGTAAGAAGAACTATTTCCTTTTGCAATAAAGAATTACAAGTTTCTGTTGGAGAACATTTGGTGGAATGTTTCAAATGCTTTGCTGTGGATCAGTCGAATGTGAACTATTTCATTTTCAGCTCATGTCCATTAACTATGAGATCATTCTAACTCATTGCATTACTGTTATGTTATGAATGTCTTATAGTTTATTTTGTGAAATTTCCACTGTGAGTAATGAAGGTTATCATAAACAATAAGTTATCTTTTTCTTCATATTTTTATTAATGTTCATGTGTTCTAAAATAAGTATTAGCTATCTGTAACTGTTCATAATACATGTGCAGAAATACATTACTCATTGTCAACTGTTAATTTTTCTCCCTAGGGATATGTTAGTTAGTTGTAGTTATTTTTCTGTTTGTTTGTGATTTAGATGCGAGAGAGTTAAGACGAGAGGTAAAAACCTGCGCATCATGTTGTGACATTTCTCGTTATCTCTATCAATCTGCATTTTAGATAGGCACTTGCACATCATAACTTAAACACAAAAAACTAAAAATATACACGGTGGATTGGGCCTTAACCAGTAAAACCTTTAATTTGTTACTTGACCTACGGTAGCCGGACCGTAAACCGGACGGATTCCCCATATCAAACAGTAGCGGGCTAGTTGGGAGCGTTTATTGGGGAGAATCCCTAACTATTGTTACCTACGATTTTCCAGGCCTCAACACCTTCATAGTACAAAGATAAAGTTTTTCTTTGATAAGATTGAAAAATACTTGAAAATAAAAAAACAATTTTATTCTTTTTTTTATTACTTCAGATTTTTCTTTTGTTAAAATCTTAATTTTATATAAGAGAAAATTAAAAAAATTCAAGTTGCATAATCTCTAAAGGCTCTTTGCTTTAGATTTTTGATTGGAAACGTTATTTAGATATTTTTCTTCCTAGAGATCTATTTTTCACTTTTGTTATAGGAAATGAAATTCTAGTTTTTATTTTGGGTGTATGTTATTCAATATCTTCATTTTGGGAAGGAACCTCTTACTCTCTCATAAGTAGGAAATCCATTAAAAGAAAGAGTGAAATATTTTCATCTCATCCTTGCATGGTTTCTGAGAGTAAAGTCTTCACTCCATATGTCCACTTAACCGCTTCAGATAAAAATAAGCGCTATTTAGGTTAAAATTCTCAGCAACAAGTATGTGATAGGTTAGAGTATATGTTCCAGTGTCTATAAGCGTAGGAGCTGCCATTTATTTCCTGCACATCATTTCATGGACTATGTGGTTCTTCCACGTACTAGTTGGTATATTGAATGGCCTTTCATGTACCCTTGAGGTATATAGAAAGGTAGTTCACATAATCAATGGTATATAGAAAGGTAGTTCACATAATCAATGGTATATAGGAAGCCCCTTTCGTACAGTTGTGCATTAAAAAAAAATTCTATGGATTTGAGCTCCCATGTACCTTGTGTATATCGGGAGACACCACTAGGGATCCTAAAACCATACGAGAAAATCCCTTTGGCCTTCCTATCATCATAATACACCGAGAAAAACACTCTGGGAGATTACTATGCATGTGATGTACAGGTAGTCTGGTATTCAAGAAAGGGTATGGTCCCAATCCTTCTTGTCACGTTTGCTATTGGACCCTATGGTATATAGCGAGTTGTGGTGGTTTGACAATCCCGTAAGGATATTGAATTTTTATCTACTCCTTTCACATGTTTTCTTATTGCTTTAGATTGAGTATTTCTTGTTTCATGTATATTTAAGTCTTAGAGATAGTTAGTTTTTTTACTTAGCTATGGTCATGCCTTCTGAAGCTACCAACCAAGAGATCCCTTCTCAAGGGGAACCTTTTTTTATTCCTTCATTTGGAAATGTTGGTCCTCCTATCATGGCTACGTTAAGTCTTCCTGGATTGACTATAGGGTTACCTGTATGGTTATACTCCAGTCTGGTTATCCCAAGTGCATCGATTGTTTCAAATCCCAACTTCCCATCACAAGAACATCAACATCATGTTGATCTTTCATGTTCTTCACCAGATGTGGCTTCTTCCTTTTCTCCTTCTTCACTTGTTGAAAGTTTTGATGCTATTAATCAGGTGGATAAGAAGAAGAAGAAAATGAAGATTAAGAAGAAGAAAGAAAAACGTGAAATCAAATATCAACCAACTACTCTTCACAATGCCGAGAGTGTTGATTTTCCCACAAAAACACCTCATAAGCCTAAATTACCTTGCAGACTTTGCAAGGGTGACCATGTTCTTAAATATTGTCATGGTCTATCCCAGGTTTTAGAATTATGGTATGAGGATTCCAAAAAAACCATGTCATCAGCCTCTGATCATCATACTGATGATACCCCATCAACCAGTGACTCTATGGTTAATATTCGAAAAGGAAAAGTTATATATTTTTGGTTTTTATGTAAGGACATGCACCTTACTGTTGTTTAAGAAAACACACCCTTATAACGTAGGGTCTCTACGATTACCAACTTACTAAATTAACTTGCATACAATCATCCATTTTAGAATTTGAAATAGAAATAGGAATAAATTGGGCATACCTTATTTATGACAGTCGATCCTAGCTTTTCTTCTTCTCTTCGAATTGCTTCCACAGCTTCCAAGGTATCTCGAATCAACTACAAAAGAAAGATCTTTCCTATGATATCTTATATATTATATGAATGATTAATGAAATGAAATACTTATAATGAAACAAGAAGATAGTTCAGAAATCACAATATATAAGAGTGCAAAGACACAATATTGGAAGGACTCTCTTTATTGATAAACAAGTGAGGTGAGACTACAACCCAATATCTGAGACAAGTGCTCCTATTCTAACCAAGGACACTGAGTTCTGTTTCTCCAAGATATCTAAAGGAGAACCACTAGCATAACTTTGCTCTATAACTCATGATTGATTAGCCTCAACCCCAACCCTTTATTTATACATGAGGAAAGAGAGAGGTTACACCGGTTGAGATGGTTGAGGAAGCTAGGATAGTTATGATTAAGGGCCCAAATTTCCTCGACTAATCAAGTTTATATTTTTAAATTTGGATTAAGGCATACACGACTATTAGTACTGGCAGGCCACGTATGTTACACAACTTGATTAAAGAAAACCCGTGAGTGAAATCCCTAATGATATATATGCGAGTTGCAATGTAAATACTCGCATATGATACATGTGTTCCTATGATAATAGTCGCATATTCTCCTTAATATCCATACAAAAAATAGGTTCATCTACAAAGGGAATGATGTATCAAAGGTCATTCCCATCTATATTGTTTTGGCTACTTCAATCCATTTTGTCCTTTTGTGTGCCAACACATTGGGTGCCAGTACTCGAATGGAGAAGTGTCATTTTACATGATAATAGATGCCCCCTAATGTGTGAGGTCATAGGGAAGCAATGGCTGAAATAAATTACAATCTTTTAATATTGGAGAACTTAGTTACCAAGGCAGCAAGGAGATACCTGAAACAAATACATATCAAAGTCATATACAAAATCATATCTGAGGAGGCCATGTTAAATAAATCAGAACACTATCTCCTTTAAAATGTTTGATTACATCATATGATATGGGTAACAAGACCACGCATATTAAAAAAGTGGATCGAATCCACAATATACAATAATGAGTCTTCAAAATATGGAAGCAGTGCACTTGAACATAACATAATCTTATGCAACTTAGGTTACAGAGGTGAACCTAAGGTATTCATCCAAATCCAAAGGAACCAGTACAGTCCCTACCATGTGAATAGATGTGTTGAATTCGAACATGGAAGGAACTCAACAAGATTTCAGTAAATGAGTGATGATGACAAATGAAGCAAAGGAGTTCAACAATAATGGTAGTGAATCCTAAGGTACCATCTTCAAAACTCTAGGTGTTTGTCTTTAGGACATGCTGATAAGAAACCATGATGCGAGGAGGAAGCACGGAGGATGGAAATGAATCCTTCAACAGATCACAAAAGTGAATAGGAAATTGGAAACGGGAAGGTAGATACAAGTAATTCTCAGATATGATAATGATGGGAATTAGGATAAAAATCAGATGAAGGTATAGATCCTTGAACATTGAGCACGACATAGAGATGATCCGAGGCAGCTTTTGACTTGTAGATAGGACAACTAGAATTATCTGTCATGTAGGAGACATGACCATATTGCTCATGTATAAAGGAAAAGTGGAGGAGTAAAAACTCGAAGTAAAAACCGAGATGAAAGTGTAAACTGAGACATGAGTATCAGAAAGTTCAAAGAGTGCCGCTTGTTCAAGGATGGCATGCTGCCACTATTTATAACCCAAAGAGAGTAATTATTCCTCATATTTCTTGTTAAATTTTAACGAGTCTTGGAAAGTTAACTTGAGTCTCTCTTCATTTTTTACAAGCTTGAAGAGGGGAGAGAATAATGCACGCTAATGTTACTGATTCAAGGATTTTACAACCCCGAACTAGTACATGCTTGTTGGTGTTTTCATATTTTGAGAGTCTGAAAAATCCGAAGAAGACTCTAGGGGGGTGATTTTTCATACAATTTAGTCTCCCAATGCTGAAAAAGTATAAAACAATCCACAAAAGAACTCTCTTAGCTCCCAGAAGACTAAGGTATACATATTTCATACTTAGTCGAAAAGGTACGAAAAAGGGGTAAAGTAATACCAGACTGATGTACTGTCAGAAGCGACAGGTATCCTGAGTTTAACGAGTGTGAAGGAAGGCAAGATCACTCAGAAATATCCATTTGATTATACGAAATGGGGCTTATAATAGTAAACTTGATGCTTTGTTCTTTAGGTTTTGCGAGCATGACAAAGACATAAAGTACGCTCAGAATCTTTTTCATGTTTGGGTCAAAAGCACAAAAAAGAGAAAACTAAGCTCATACTGCATGTTCCTTTTCCATAAGTTTAGTCCTATTAGAATAATAAACCCATAGTTAGCTACCTTAGACATTAATTAATCCATTTTTGTCTTATTTGCGTAGTTTCCAATATTCCACTCTATGCAAGTTGTCTTCCACGTGTCCTAGAAGTCAAAATTGCTAAAACTGAGTCATGGAGCACTTGGGAAACCTCCTGGAATCCATATTTAGCATATCTAATTTATTCCAAATCCTCCCTAGCGCATGTCTGCTTTTTCTGCTTTATTGAGTTTTATGGCAAAAGGGAAAGTAAGACTAGGTGCAGTTGACTTGTTTTTTTCCCTCATCATCCTCCATTATTTTCTCCTAATAAAAGCATGTATGAGTTGTATTTCCATCACCTATTAGATTTCCTACTTGAATTTTCCAATTCATTAGCTCCTAGGAAGATTTGGAAACTGCTTTATGCACCTATGGGGGATTTGACTCGATTTAGTAAGCCTACTTTTGACTATTTCGAATGGCATCCTTATGCATTCGAATATCTCATGTAATTATTTATTGCAGCATCCTATGAATTCATATGGTTGGCTATTGTACACTTATTCAATACAAATTAGTGTTATGCTCCAATTTCAGTCTCCTTTGTGTGTAAATTTGCATGTTTGATTAGTAATTTTGTGAGTGCAATTGATCTATCACCTAGGTTCAATTTCCGCATGGTATCAAAGCCTTTGTAGATTTATTTCTCTCCTTCCATATTGCTATTGCAGGTTCAACATCTTGACTGGAAGCTATTCTGCTGACTGAAGGGACAATTTCTGAGCTATGGATCAATCTCAGAAGATCATCTTGACTCCATTTAATTTCTTTGAATGGAAATCAAAGATGGAGATAATATTGAGAGAAAAAGGTCTCTACAGGGCGACCATGGAAATTGAAGTAGATCCCAATGCAACTGTAGAGAAAATTAAATGGCACAATAGGAGGGATGAGGCTTATGGTCTCTTGTGTCTGAGCATATCCAGAGACTTCCTCTTCCATCTTGATGGATTGACATCACCAAATGAAGTATGGGATATTATTATAGAGATTTTTGGTAATACAGATGAGATGAGAGGACATCAAATCAATAATGAATTGATCTCCTTGAGTCCTAGTAGCTTCGAATCCCTGCAACTCTGCTTTTCCAAGTTTAAAGCCCTTGTTTTGCAGCTAAAACAGTGTGGAATTGAAAATAAGGAGGAACAACTAGTTTTGGCAATACTCTCAAAGCTTGGCCCTGACTATCTAGTGTTTTTTTCAACCTTCCATGCCACCAAGTTGATAGCTCGAGCCTGGGAGATGCCTAAGCTTGCAGAGTTCATGGAATCCCTCACACAAGAACAAGATAAACTGGTGATGATGGGCACCATCAAACCTTCCAAAGACCAAGATATGGTTGCTGGAGATTCGAGGGTGGATTCAAAAGGCAAGAAGAAATATAAGAAGCCACCTAAGTAGAAGAGAGACAAGAACAAGTCTCAGGAGGATCCCCAAGGCTCCAAGAATAACTTCCAGAAGAAGAAGAACAAAGGAGAAATGAGCAAGTGCACATACTGTAGTAAGGGATTTCATCCTGAAAGCTCCTACATGAAGAAGCAAATTGACATGCTGACCCAACTCTTGGAGAAGAATAACATCTCTGTTCCTGATAGCTCAAAGAAAAGGGAAGCAAGATCAAATTCAGAAGACAGAGAGAGAGGTCATGCATTGGTTGTTGGAACATCAAGCTCACCTAGCTTCATCATAGACTCTGGAGCTTCAAGACATATGGTTTCCACCAAGGAGGTATTCTCCTCTCTTGACATGTCGAAAGGTCCGCCAATAGTGCTGGGAGATGAATCTCTCACTGATAGTTTGGGAAAAGGAAGGATTGATCTTGACCATGGTAAGTTCAGCAATGTATTCTATGTTGTAGGTCTTGCCTCCAACCTCTTGTCAGTGTATCAGATGACCCACATAGGGTCTCCAAATAAGGTCATATTATCCCCTGATGATTTTGAGATCATGGAGATCTCGAGTGGTAAATTCATTGCAAAAGGAGTTGTAGATCACACTTCGAAGGTATACTAGTTTTCACATTTTCTACCCTACTCAAACCCCTCTGCTCTTCTGATTCATGCTAATGAGGAAAGAAATATTTGGCATGAAAGATTTGGCCATCTTAACTATAAGTATCTTTCTGATCTAAGTGAAAAATAAATGGTCATAGGGTTACAAAATATTAAGTTTTTGGCAAGGGAGTTTGTCAAGGTTGTGTCCTAGGAAAACACCCAGAGCATAAATTTGAGAAAGCTAGTCATGAGAGAACCTCTGTACCTATTGAGTTGATCCACAGTGATGTTGCTAGTACATTCCCTCATATGTCAATGAGTCAGGCCAAATATGCATTAACTTTCATAGATGAATTTTCCAGGTACTGTTGGGTTTACTTCCTAAAGCATAAGTTTGAAGTTTTTGGCCTCTTCAAAGACTTTAAGGCTTTGGTTGAAAACCAGTCTGGGAGGAAACTCAAGATCCTCATATCTGAAAATGGTGGTGAGTATGTCAAGTTTGATTTCATTCAATATTGTTAAGATGTAGGTATTCAGATGCAGCATTCAATCCCTTACACACCACAACAAAATGGTGTTGCTGAGAGAAAGAATAGATCACTGAAAGAGATGGAAACCTGTATGTTGGAGGCTAAGACTTTGCCACCAAAGTTTTGGGCTGAGGCTATAAAATGTGTATCTTATATCTAGAATATGGTGACTCATAAATATCTTGATGGTATGACTCCTTTCAAAGCATGGAGTGGGCACAAGCCAGATGTGACCCATTTGAGGATTTTTGGGTCAAGTGCTTGGGCTAGAATTCCAATAGAAAAGATGAAGGCTTTGCAGCCCCAAAGCCAAGAGTGTCTATTTGTTGGGTACTCTAAAGATTCAAAAGAGTACAAGCTTATCAATTTGAGCACAAACAAAGTCTTCATTGAAAGGAGTGTTCAGTTCCAAGAAGAGCCTTTAGGAGCAGTTGAAGGTAGAGAGTCTTCTTCACCACTAGAACCATTGAATGTAAGTGAAGAGACAAATGAGTTTTCTGATTATGATATGTATGATAATGATGATTTAATTGCAGATCCTAATATTCCTACAATACCAAAATGGGTAGCAAAGACTATTCATGTAGCTAGGGAACTAGCTAGAAATCCTAGTGATCCTAGGAGGACTAGATCTCAATTCGAGAGTGCCCTGAGCATGAAAGACCCTTTGTTTGCAGAGAAATGCTATCTGATGGTTGAATAAGACCCACAAACATATGAATATGTAGCACATGATCCAATATGGAAAGCATCCATGAAAGAAGAATTCACCTCACTCCAGAAGAACAAAACTTGGGAGCTGGTCGATCTTTCCCCAGGGAGGAAGCTAGTTCAATGTAAGTGGGTTTTCAAAACTAAGTTTGATGTTGATGGTTCACCTTTGAAATATAAGCCAAGATTGGTATCCAAGGGATACTCACAGGTACATGGTATTGACTACAATGAGACCTTTGCACCAGTGGCAAAGATGGACTCCATCAGGCTAGGCTTAGCCATTGCAGCTTCGAAGCAATGGGAGGTACATCACATGGATGTGAAGTGTGATTTCCTGAATGGATATATTACTGAAGAGATTTACATGAAGCAGCCTCAAGGGTTTGTTACTAATCCATATTTTGTGTGCAGGCTAAAGAAATCATTGTATGGGCTTAAGCAAGCCCCTAGGGCTTGGTATGCCAAGATTGATGGCTTTCTGCTATCATTGAGTTTTGTTCAATGCAATTCTGATCCAAATGTTTATTTGAAGCTGATTCATGGTTATTTGATGATTATTGTCTTGTATGTGGATGACCTTCTGATTACAGGAAGCTCAAAGAAAGAAATTGCCTCCTTGAAGGATGCAATGAACCATGCATTTTTCTATGATTGATTTGGGGTTGTTGAGCCAATTTTTGGGTTTCGAAATTGCTCAATCCCAACATGGAATAAAAGTGCCTACATGTTCGCATTGTTAGAAGGGACATGATGTCTCTAAGTGTTGGAAACTTCATCCAGAGTTAAGGCCAAAAAAGTATGGAGGAAACAAAGATAAAGGCAAAGCAAAAGCTACTACAACAATTATTCAAGACTTAGGATCTGACTCAGGTGATGAAACAAAGGTTACAACTGTCAAAATCCAAGGTAAGAATAAAATTATCTCACTTCCCATTGATGCAAAACCAAGTTCTAGTGCAAGTACAAATCTTCCATCTACTTCTAAGCAAAATGATAAAAATAGAAGTGCACTGTTTCATGTTCATGTCATTGCAAATCACACAAAGATTGATACATTGTTTGATAGTGGTTCACAAGTAAATCTGATATCAGAAGAAGTGGTTAAGAAATTGCATTTAGTTACTATGCCTCATGAAAAACCCTATCCTCTAGGTTGGGTTACTAATGATACAGGACTGCAAGTTACAAAAAATGTGTATTGAAGTTTGCAATTACTGAAAGGTTCATAGATGAGGTAGAACTAGATGTAGTACCACTTGACATTTGTGGAATTGTGCTTGGGAGTCCATATTTGTATGACCGGAAAGCAGTCTTTTATAGAGAGCAGAATAAGTATCATCTTTTTAAAGATGATGTAGAATATATTGTACGAGCACATAAGATAAAAACTAATCTAGCAATAGTCTCTGCAGGACAAATGAAGAGGTTGGTAAATGCTAGTAAGAATTTTGTGTTAATGATGGTTAAGGTGAAAGATGATGAGATCTCTAAATATTTTGAAGGGTGTGACCCTAAGCGTAAATATGAACTGATTGAAATCATTTCTGAGTATGATGATTTGTTTCAAGATCCGAAGGGGTTACCACCAGAGAGGGAGATTCAACATGAGATACATTTGCAGCAGGATGTGCCACTCCCAAACATAGCTATGTACCAGATGTCTGTGATGCAGAATGAGGAAATCAAGAAGCAGGTTCAGGAGCTGATTGAGAAGGGGGTCATCCGGCCAAGCACTTCTCCTTGTGGGTCTCCTATAGTCTTGGTTCCAAAGAAGGATGGGTCTTGGAGGATGTGTATCGACTATAGGGCCCTTAACAAAATCACCATTAAAAACA
This sequence comes from Pseudotsuga menziesii, assembly GCA_001517045.1. NCBI lineage: Eukaryota > Viridiplantae > Streptophyta > Pinopsida > Pinales > Pinaceae > Pseudotsuga > Pseudotsuga menziesii. The sequence continues at coordinate 94,178 of LPNX010579972.1, forward strand.
GGTATCCTCTTCCTCGCATTAATGATTTGCTTGATCAGTTGAAACATGCAACTTACTTTACAAAATTAGATCTGCGTAGTGGGTATCATCAAATCCGTGTTGCTGAAAATGATGCTTGGAAAACAGCTTTTAAAACAAAACAGGGTTTGTATGGATGGCTTGTGATGCCTTTCGGGCTTTGTAATGCACCTGCTACTTTCATGCGGGTCATGAATGATGTATTTTGTTCATTCATTGATGATTTTGTAATTGTGTATCTAGATGATATCCTTATGTTTAGCAAAACATGGGAAGAGCATATTGTACATGTGAAGAAAGTTTTAGATGTACTGAAGAAGGAGAAGCTTTATGTAAAGATGTCCAAATGTGAATTTGCTAAAACTTCTTTAGTATATCTGGGCCATATTATTGGTGGAGGCCACCTGCAAGTGGACCCAGCCAAGGTTGTTGTCATTGTAAACTGGCCACGGCCTAACATCGTGACTGAAATCAGAATTTTTTTGGGTGCGGTTCAGTATTGGAGAAAATTCATTTTGGGGTTTTCTTCCATTGTTGTGCCTTTACATGAGTTGACAAGTGTTAAATAAATTTTACAGTGGGGAGGCAAGCACCAAAGAGCCTTCGAGGCTTTGTAGGAAAAGATTAGCACAGCACTAGTTCTAACATTGCCAGATTTGCAGCAGCCATTTGAGATCGAAACCGATGCCAGTAGGTTTGCCATGGGAGTCGTTTTGATGCAAGGGAGGAAGCCAGTCTGTTACCATTCAGAAATGTTCTCTACTGCGGTAAGTAACTATCCGACCTATGACAAAGAGTTGTATGATTTAGAACAGACTGTGAATAAGTGGAAACATTATATCATGGGAAAAGAAACAATCATACATACTGATCATCAGCCACTTCAATATTTACAATATCAAACTAAAATACAACAAAGTAGGCATTTAAGATGGATGGGGTTCTTACAACAGTTTCATCTCATAATTAAGTACAAGAAGGGAGTTCATAATAAGGTAGCAAACATGTTATCAAGGCCACTTACAAATGCTTCAATCATTCTTCAAAACAGTTCATTAACACATGAAAGTTATAGTGAACAGTATGCAGAAGATAAATATTTTAGGAAAGTATATGCATCACTAATACATGGTAAACAGGAAGAGAACTATTATGTGCATAATCAACTCTTGTATCATCTTGGTAAACTTTGTATTCCAGAGAAAGAGAGAGTACATGTGATTCGAGAAGCACATAGTTCATTGATTGCAGGACATTTTGGTGTAAGTAAAACACTCTCATTATTGCAGAATCATTGTTATTGGCCTCAGATGCAAGAAACTGTAGCTAAATATATACGAGGTTGTGTTATGTGTGCAACAAGCCTAGCAATAGGAAATTGGGTTTGTACACACCTCTTCTAGTTTCTTCTCGTCCTTGGGAAAGCATTTCTATGGACTTTGTAGAGGGACTACCTATGTCTAGAAAAGGGCATGATTACCTGTATGTTGTTGTGGATAGATTCAGCAAAATGTGTATCTTAATGCCATGTAACAAACAGATCACTGCTAAACAAACCGCTCATCTATTCTTTCAGAATGTTTGGGTACATTTTGGGCTACCCATGTCTATTATATCTGATCGGGATTCCTGGTTCTTGGGGGAATTCTGGTCGACTCTATGGGAGCTTATGGATACTAAACTTAAGAAAAGTACAACTTTTCATCCACAGACCGATGGGAAAACAGAGGTCGTAAAAAAGACAGTGGTTCATCTGCTCAGAGTATATTGTAGTAAACATCCTAAACTTTAGGATGAGCAGTTACAGTATATACATCATGCTTACAATCATGCAATTCATTCTTCCATGAAAAGATATCCTTTTGAAGCTTGTTTTGGGTATCTTCCAAAGACACCGTTGGACTTCTCTTTTGGAAAAGATGTAGTGGATGGACATCACAATGCAGATAAAGCTTTAAATTTCATTCAGAGAATCCAAGCAGTGCAGCAGGCAGTCCAAGAACAGTTGGAGAAGAGCCAGGCGAAGTACAAATACAGGCATGACAAGCGTTGAGTTGATCATCAATTTTAGGTTGGTGACAGAGTTTGGTTACATATCACCAAAGAAAGAATGAGAGGCGAAGGTAAAAATCTTAAGCCTATCAGATATGGTCCTTTTGAGATCTTGGAAAAGATAGGTACTAATTCTTTTCGCTTGAATTTACCTCCATACGTGCAAATTTATTCAGTTATCAATGTTGAGAATCTTAAATTGTATGAGCCTCCTATGATCATGGATGAGGAAACTAACATACAGATTCCTTCAGTTGATGATTTGGCACCTGAATACATGAAAGAGTTGCAGGATGATGTTATTCTTGACAGAAATGTAAGGACTTCACGAAGGGGGAATGCCGAGTACCTTCAAGTGGGGCTTAAAGGCATGCATCCTAGCAAAGCAAGATGGATGGAGATTGGAAAAGTGAGGGAGATGTATCCTCACTTACTTGCCGAATGATTCAAGCTTTTGGTGGTCCAAAAGCTCTCCAATGGGGAGGAATGATCCGGTGGATTATTCATCTTCAAAAATTATACTGATCCAATATGGTACAAGGTTTATTAATCTATGGTTTTAACTCATATGATAAACATTATATGCACAGCCGCGCTGTTATAGTATGGTGCACAGTTATCACAGGGACTACGCAGCACAATTTATCGCATGCCATGCAGTTACCCCATGGTGCGCAGCTTATCGCATGCCGCGCAGTTGTGGCATGGGCTGCATAGTTCGCGCACCGTCAAGTTGAACATCGAATGGTTCGTGGAAGTCCTTATAAGCTATGAATTTTGTATGTTGCGACAGCGGATCGGGTATATGGCGAAGTCCTTATATGCCGCGACATTTATATGCTGCGACAGTGGAGCGGGTATATGGCTAAGTCCTTATATGCCATGAATTTTGTATGCTACGACAGCGGATCGGGTATATGGAGAAGTCCTTATATGCCGCGACATTTATATGCTGCGAAGTTGATGGTGGCATCAAATGGTTACGTTATGTGGCATAGTCTAGTTGCAAGTCATTGCAACGTGTTGTGATTCGACACATGTGCGTGGAGTGGTTGCAACGTTTCGGGGATCTGGAACATCGTGGTAACATAACGCTTGGTCCGTGACTTGGCGGGATGGCATGATTCAGTTTAACATATGGTTGTAATGATCATAAAGAAGATAACAGCTGTGGTCGGATTACTCATTCTCTAGAAAAATGCTTAAATAGAGGATGTTGGCCACAATAGAAGGGGACACATAGACAGAGTGGAGAAAGGAAGATTGTTTGAGAGCACAGAGCATCGTTTCTCTGTTATGAGAAGCTTAGAGAGCTTTTGCTACGACGCGTCCAGATGTTGTTACTGTAGAAGTCGACATTCTCTGTTATAGTTTAGCTTTCTTTGTCTTTGAATGCTAATTGTAATTTCCAGAAGAGAGGTCTTCAAGACTTTGTACAGCATTCTATTTATAGTTGTTGAAGTTGATTCCAGAACCATTTTTGTATGATTTCAAAGAGATTAATTTGATCGGTACCCATTGGAGAGGGGCTCGGAGATGTAGCCCAGTGGAGGGGGTGAACTCCATTATCAACTTCTGTTTGTGACTCTCCGATTCTGTGTTTTCTTCTTCATCTGCTTACCAGTGTTGCTGTTCATTTCTGTTATGTTCTGAGCATTTAAGTTATGTTAGTGTTGTTCCATTAATTAACCTGTTGCACACATTCTTTTAAAAACAAACTTTTAATGCACTCAAGTTGAGGTTCGACGAACCATTATTTCACTCAATGGTGGTTTCTAGTCTTTATATATCTAACACATTAAGGTTATGCTCAAACAATACAGTGGCCTCATGGCCCCATTTTCTATTTAAAAGAATAGTCATGAAAGAGATGTAACAATAGAACCAAAACAATTTATTTATATATCCAAAAGTTAAACCATTGTATTTACAAATAAATAAAAGGAAGTCGTAGCCTTCATGAAACCCCAACAGAGCTGGATTTCTCCATACAAGACTTTGTGAAGAGGTCTTAACCCTACATAGAATAACAACTATTACAAACAATCCTCTTCACAAAGTCAAAACCACTTAAGGTTACCATTTTGTTGTTCAACCAAAAGAAAAGGAAGGTAAAATATCATTCCATGAAATCACAGAGCCATAGAGTGATGGAGACATAGAGCTTCGAGTTAGAATGAGAAAGAAGTGTGGGTACATGGCCTTACCAGAGAAATGATATTTTATTTGTAGAGACCAGCCCTTACCCGTGCAACAAACTAGTCGAAACCTCCTGCAACCACAAGCAAACTGAGTTTAAATTCCAATTTAGAATTTAATGATAAAGTATTTAGAAATCTATGAAAAACATTTAAGAACTTACCCTATAACTTCGTGAAGGTTGCATTAATAGTCTTAAAGGTCTCGCAGATAAGCAAGGAACTCATGGTTGGCCAAAGAGCCAAACAAAAAACAGTATGTGAAATAACATGTGTCACAAAACTAGCAGAGGCTAGGGCCGAAGGCCTGAAGGATGGAATCCTTGGCACCTTCACCACCAACCTGCTAGTGCAGAGATTCACCAAGGACCTGCACTATGATACCATTAACCTGGAAACCATAGAGAGAGCCGAAGGGCCAAAGAGCCACGAATCCTACTCGTTACAAAATCCAAACAATACAATACAGGTCTGCAAAAATCGAGAAAAGTTAAACCCTAAAGGTTTGCGAAGTGACATCACTGCTTTCCAACTATAAGGCTTAAGACCATCACGTGGCCCCATTAAATGCCACAGCGATTGTTTTAATTTTTTTAAAACAAAACGCAAAACTCCATAGTCCAACTCCTTGGTTATCACCTTTTGGCTACCTTCGTTAAGTTGGTATAGCTTGGTAGTTTAGTGCCTCCTATTTTCTTTTAGGTTTAATTGTTTTCCCCTTTTGTTCTTTGGCTTGGACCTTTTGGAAGTGGCCCTAATAAGACGAGACTCCCTCAATAGAACACTTGCACATAATAGGAGAGTTTATGCATTAGATAATAAGTTAAGTAGGACCATAAACCCATCCTCCTAAGCATCATTATAGTTAACAAACATTTAGAACTTAACCAACAAATATAATAACTGTAAATGACATTAAGTAAACATTACGATTCTTCCATGAGTTTGATGACAAGAAAATAATAATTCATTATAACTATAAGTCGCTTTACGAAGTCGTCATATGGAGGTCATTATGTTAAAGAACAAAGTATTAAGTACAAGTCAAAGACTAGTATGCATTATGTATTTACAATTAAACATGCATTTTAAATTTTATTTTATTTTATGAATTTTGGAGATGTTACATTTGATAGGTAAGGTTGAACTACATGTTTGCAATATGTTTGCAGATATGATGACATTTATGGTTTGTTGGTTTTTTGGGTTGTAGTCCATATTTTGTTTATTAACTTTGGCGGTGGATGTAATATCATTTTGTTATAGTTTTGTTGGGTTTTAACGAAACAACTCATGTATGACTATTTTTTGGTAGAGAGTCTTTACATATGATGTAAAAGTTTTTTGCAACTTTGATTCTTAGTGAATAATAAGTTGCAATTTTTTTCTATGTAAAAATTTACATTGAACAATGTACTTATAAACATACTTAAAATTCAATATTATAGGATATATATATATAAACTAATTTTCCAATAAATCTCTATATCAATATTATATATATTACAAATTATTTTTTGATAAATTAATTTCCCTTACTACATTTAATAAATAATCTACGGATGTATTTAATGTAAATACTATTATTAAATAAAATGTCAATAATCTTTGATGGTTATTTGATAATTTATGCACATGAATCTAATTGTATAGTATTGTTTATAATCTGTTATGAATAGGGAGTGTTCATGAAGATGACTTTGTGTTGGTAGATTTGGATATCTAACAAACATTTGATTCCTTTTGCTTGGTCTTATATTTCGTTTAGGGTTAATGCACAATGTTTGTTCCTTTTCGAGCATAAAGGATTGACACGCGGATCATATTATTTAGGTGTCTCATCTTATGATGTGTTCTTGGATTCGTATTATATGTGCCTCAAGTATGATGGAGATCGATGGTTTTCCTTGATGTTATGGAATATTTGCACCATAAAAAGGATAAGGGAGTGTTTTGTTGAATACATTTTTTATATTATATGATGATGATCAACAACCATAGGGGATATTCGGTATTCTGGAATATTATAACGGGTTAAAATCATTATTTTTGGTTTTTAATTAAGATTTTACACTTAATTAAAAGTGTGCTTACATTTCAGTTGATGATAATTACTCATAATAATTGTCTTTATGTAGATTTAATAACTAAATATTACTAAATTTTATATAAAAAAATTATTTACTAAATATTATAATATGTATTTATATATAGTTATTTTAAATTTAAAAATATTTATTTTTAATTAAAATTTATAAAAAAATTATACTATGCATTTGAGTTAAAATTGAAGTTTAGAAATATTTCTTTTAAACTTAATCTTTATTTTTGGCATATTGTGGAAACATATATCCTTTGCATTTTGATTTTGGATTCTTTATCCTTGTTCGCCTAAGATAGTATTTTAACATGTAAAATGATAAATGACCGTTACTTACCGGTCAAATTTCAACACTAGATCAACCAATCATTTTCTTAACTACAATATCCGTATTACAAGACTTATCTTTTATATTTTGACGATTTGGTTAAAAGAAACATTGACTCAATTTGTAAATATAAAATAACATGATCGATCCTTCACTTCTTTTCTTTATTAATATGTCTAGGATGTACATTTAATCCAGTCTATAAGGTGGCATATCCAAACACGAAAACTTAGAACTAGAGAATCCGTCTCAATGAACTCAGGCTGCTTAAAATTATAATTTCATATGGAATCGTTTGTATCTGTGTAATGTTTTCAAAAATATAAAAAATAACCAGTCCATCTGAAGGCGAAAACACAAACTTGATAAAGTAGCATAGTTAATTTTCATTTATTAAAACAATATTTTACTTGTTTAGTAAATAAACAAAGCAAGAACTACTGCTCTCATTAGCATATAATATCATACCATCTTAGAAATTAGCATATATCACGCATATGATTATGTAAACAAATTACAAAGCTAAGAGTATTGAGCCAGTGCTCATACAAGCATATACCTAATTAGTGTATCCATAATATCTGTAGTTTGATTATAGGCCAACTTAGTATCGTGCATACTCATCCCTAACATAGTAGTTGCCCTGTGGAGCATACACTGGACGACGACGAGGCGGCGGCGGCGGCTGATCAACATATTGAGTTTGTCGCCGATAAAATTCTTGAGGCCTTCGAATGGGTTGATGTCCATATCCACCTTCGTAATCACCCTCATCCTCATCATCTACGCACCAAAATATTATACTCTCATCTTAACATTATTTCTTTTCTTGCGATAACATATAGTAGATTCACGAAATCAGTACATGTTTTCAATCGGAGAAAACTGTTCCAGTAAGACAAAAACAGTATGAAGGAAGCCTTACCAGAGACCTCATACGAAACATGGGGTTGGAAGCCATGACGGGGCGCATGACCGGCTGTCAACAACCAACAAACAATTAGGGTTCATATTTCTTTTAGTTAACAGCCAAACCTAGCAGCATATAGCTAATACTGCTAATTACTACTTACCATGAGGAGGAGGATAGTCATAGACAGGGGCACGCGGGTTGTATGGCCCTCGAGGCGGGGCAGGATCGTAATCATCAAAAGGAACAAGGCCAGGGCCAGGATAACGTTCATGTGACCGAGGCTTATTAGGGCGACCCATCATGTAGCGTGCGCTTATACCCCGATCAGTTTCGTCCTCGTCGTCACCATTAGATTGCTGGGCCTGGGCCTTATTGTTATCAACTGGAGGAGCTTCTTCCTTTGCATTTCCGCCCGTTGGATATCCCGGAGGTGGCTGACATTTATTTACAGCAGCCATTTCTTGTAAACCGCAACTCAAACAAAACAAAACAATCTTCAGTTCAATGCATAGTAATGAATTGAAGAAGATGCATTCTAGATATTTATCAATTTAAGATCGACAAAGAGGAGGGCGAGTAGTTAGTACTTACCAAGTCTCACTTCACTTTACTTCACCTGGATCTCTCTTCTCTAGTATGCCGTGATATCCTGCTACTGCCCTATTGCATATATATATATATATATATACGCCCTGAATGAGTTGAAAACATGAAGCAATTAGGCGGTGATATGGAATATAAAAGTCTAGTAGATATACACATAATATGCTTGGATTCGTTTATAGATATATCGCTTACGTTAATGTGATGGATTACACAAGGAATAAGATAATCTTTTTTCGGTTTTTATCACATCTGGTATATGTTCTGTCTCTTTTGATAAAGAGAAGAATCCGTTCAATTTTATCTATACTTCATTTTCATTTTCATCGTACCTGTACTGCTAAGTTCAATTTTAGCATCTTTGTGCTGGCGAGGGATCTTATATATTAGTGTTATCGACATAAAGTCATGAGTTATCTAACAAAACTTCATGTTTATCATGTTGTGTCCCACCGGAATAACTTTCAAAAGGATAATTAAAGGTTCATTTTCATCGTGTTATGTCCCACCTAAATAATATATCCGTTGTTTATGTTTTTTTTCAATTTTATTTAGGTAATTATAGAATTCTACAAAGTAGAAAAATGAATTATTTTTTTTACATTTTTTTAACTAAATGTATATGAATATATGTGTATTTGATTTTTTTTCGATCTATTAAATATCAATTATAATTTAAATGAAGATGATTTTAAAATTTACTTATAAAATATGGTTAATAATAATATTAGTATAGCCACAAGTAAAGTGGTCATAATCATACTCTGATCTTTTAGATCAGTATGTCATCATCATCATACTCTGATCTTTTGATCAATATGTCATCATCATCATACTTTGATCTTTTGATCAGTACGACATCATCATCATCATCAACAACCTGTAATCCACAACTCAAAGACAAAAATTCTTTGGATCACTTTTGGACTTAAAGTCCAGGGATGATACAATCCCACCACATTCTCGACAACCGAAGTTATCGTATTGATTACAGGAGAATCAGTCCCTATCACTTTAGGACTAAGTCCAAGGACGATGCAATCCTACCACATTCTCGAGGACCGAAGCCACCGGATTGATT
>LPNX010579972.1:103658-130411 GCA_001517045.1 Pseudotsuga menziesii
ACAATGTCCAAGGATGATGCAATCCTACCACATTCTCGAGGACCGAGGTCACCGGATCTATTATGGACAGATGTCCCGAGATGATACAATCCCTCTTCATTCTCGAAGACCGAGGTCTCTGGATCACTTTAGGGCAAGTGCCCAGGGATGATACAATCCCACCACGTTCTCGAGGACCAAGGTCACTAGATCTATTGTGGATAGATGTCCTGGGATGATACAATCCCTCTTCATTCTCGAAGACCGAGGTCTCCGGATCACTTTAGGGCAAGTGCCCAGGGATGATACAATCCCACTGCAACATCACTACTCCCCCTTTCGAGGAAGATCTTTTTGAACCACACCAAGCTTGTCTCGAAAGTGTTCGAACTCTACTCGAGGCAGAGGCTTCATCAGTACATCATCATCCAAACCATCATCATCTACATCTTCAGTATGTCAATACTGAACTATCACCATTTGTATCTTCAGTATGTGAATACTGAAAGCATCATCATCTATATCTTCAGTATAGAAATACTGAATCACCATCATCTGTATCTATAGTATGTAAATACTGAAATATCATCTATATCTTCAGTATGGGAATACTGAAATCATCATCATCTATATCTTCAGTATGGGAATACTAAAACATCATCATCTCTATATTCAATATAGAAATACTGAATCACAATCATCTGCATCTTATGTTGTATGTAGAAATACCGGATTTCTACGTGTTACGTCGGAACACAGGGTTCTTTGTCATTACAACTATGTTTATCACATAGAATCATTGTAGTGTCCATCTTCAGGTCAAAGAGACCTGATATCAGCTTCTGAATCCATATGGCTTCACAACTTAGTAGAGCAATCTGCTATGTATTCTGCTTCAACCGTGCTAAGAGAAACACTAGACTGTTTCATGCTAAACCATGAACTCATAGCAGACCTCAAACAAAAGCATCTACCTGATGTGCTTTTCCTATCTAAGATACTTCCAACCCAATCTACATCTGTGTAGCCATACAATATATACTCATGGCTACCATCATAGTATAGACCAAAGTCTATAGTCCCTTTCAGATATCTCATCACATGTTTTGCAGCTACTAGGTGAACTCGTCTTGGTTGAACAAGATATTGACTTAAGGTGTTCACAGCAAAACAAATGTTTGGTCTGGTATTTGTTAAGTACATCAATGACTCAATGATCTGTCTGTAGTGAGTCGCATCCACTAACTCTAATGAGTCATTAGCTAACAGCTTCAGGTTGGAGTCCATGGGTGTGGCCATGACTTTGCATTCCAACATATTGAATCTCTTCAATATATCTACCACATACTTTACCTGGTTGAGAAAGATTCCTTCTGAACTTTGCCATACTTCCAGACCTAGGAAATAATTCATTAACCCAAGGTCTTTCATCTCAAATTCTTCTGCTATTTTCTTCTTGCTTTCCATGATCTGTTTCTCATTCCTTGTCAAGAATAAGTCATCCACATATAGTAATAGAATGATAGGTACATCTTCTACAACCTTGTAGGAAAGGTTAGGATCAACTTTACTCTTGGCAAAGCCCATGCTCATCAGGAAACTATCTATTCTTCCATACCAAGCTCTGGGAGCTTGCTTCAAGCCATAGAGAGCCTTCTTCAACTTGCATACTTGATTCCTTCTGTCTTCAACTTCAAATCCTCATGACTATTCGATGTAAAACTCTTCCTCAATCATAGCATTAAGGAAGGCTTGTCTTTACTTCATCATGGAAGAAACTACCATGATAGTTTTGAAGGAAGTGTACCTTGCTTCCTGGAGTAAGTGTCTCTTCAGAATTAATTCCCTCTTTCTGATAGAAACCTCTAACCACAACTCTTACCTTACTTCTATCAGCAACATATCTTATCTTGCAAATCCATTTGGAAGATACCACATTCTTGCTTTCTGGTTTGAGTACTATATCCCAAACATCATTCTAGTATCATAACATCTTCTATGAGTTTGTTTTCTCAGGTCATCAACATATCCTAGTCTTCTGCATTCAACCTTGAAGGTTGGAACCCACTTTAATCTTGGTAAAGTATCGATCCATCATAAAGCTATCCATCATGTTGTACCATGTCGAACTCAGATATAATTTTCTGTAGTCACTCCCCCCTGAAGTGGAGTATCATCTTCCCTCTTCATTCTGTACAGGTGGTTCTATGCTTGATATTTACTGGTCAATAGAGTATGTCATCTCATAGCCTATTCTTTCTAGGGAGAATCACGAACCTTGCTTTGTACACTTGTTCCATCATATCGTATACATCATTCCCCATGATCAACTGTTATTCTTTGATCATAGCTTCTTTCATAGCATTCTTTTCTTCATCTTGAGTTATCTCTTGTACCCATGGTGGTCTTCATCCTTCAAGGTGGATCTACCACTCTCTGAAGCTATTTCTTCCGTCATGGTGTCTTTGACCCTGGGAGCTTCAGATTCATGTTTATTGGAGTGAATCTTGAATTATCATCACTTGTTCTTCGGAACAAGTCTCATCCTTCTTTTCTTGTAGGAGGTTGTTCATGACCTTTCCTACAATTCAAATGCACCAGTTGCATGGTTAGAACTATTTCATAAAACATATGCATAATGACAAATTATTATGCATCATCCATACAACATTCATCCATATCTCACATAAACTTTCTAGATGCCTTCCATCTCCACCATGACATTATTGAGATTGTGCACTAATCCAATATGTCAGCAAAGAGGTTTGATAAGTAGCAATGGAGAGTTGTATAACACCATGAGCTACTTACCCATCACATGCATATTAGTAGTATACAGTCATTAATGCAAACAATCTATCATGCATAACACATCAACTAAATATAATTAAATGTATAACAAAACAATATCATGAAATGTCAATTGAATACTTATCTTTATTTGTTTCATGGGTATACTCCTTCTTAAGTCTTCATCTTCATCGTCTTCTTCATTCATGATAGCATCGTTTCTTATCCAAATGCTGAGGTGGATAAGAAGTTCTTCAAGAGTTGAGATCTTCATATTCCTCATTGATTGAGGGATCTTCTTTGGAAGATGAGAGCTTGATCTTCATAGACGAGCTTCTTCTTCTTCCCAAAGTCTGTTGAAAGTAATCACTTCCTTCTGGAACACATTCCTTGAATGAATGAATTCCATGATCCTGGGAGGTCATTCAAGGTGGCCATCACCACTTCTGCATTCTTCACTTCTTCTTTCCCTGCTCGAAGATGTTCTTTGATTTGAGAGATCCTTATGACTGCATGGTCTCTACATTCTGTATCTTCACATTCTTCAGCTGGTTTCTTAAGGTCATATTCCAATCTATGTTCTTCCCTTCAAATAGCTTGGTCAAGGAATCAAACCTCATCGATGTCTTTAGGGAATACACTTGTAGTACAAGTTGATTCGTGACTAAATCATCAATGATATTTTGGGCTTTGACCAAGTTCTTCTTGTGAAAGGCTTCTAGCCTCATCTCCCTCTGAAACTGGAACCTCTATGCTCATGTAGGTGTCCAATCCATTTTCTTCAGAGAGATCATATACTTCTAGGCTTGGAAGTTGTCAACTTCACCAAGCTTATCATCAAGCTGATGTGATAGATCACTTTGAAATGAGAACCTCAAATGAACATAGCAAAGGATTAGATCTTACCGATTTGAGGTGTCCGTCCTGGTTCCGGAGCTGGCTCATCTAGGGTTTGTCACAAAAACCCTAATTTCAAAACTTGGAATATTTAAGATTTGATTGGATAGACAGATAGATCTCTTCAAATGGATCTATCCAATGTACTCCATTTCTGAAAACAGTGGAGGGATGCTCCCAGAACAGGAAGCCCTAATTTTCCAATTTCTTTTGCAGAACTTCCTGTTACTGTTTCTGTGATATATCTGAAATTTCTGCTCCTATTTGTCTGAAATTTTGTACTTAGGTAACCTCTCATGTCCCTGATCCAAAACCAAAGTTTTCATCAGAATTGGTTTCACCATTTGGTATTTATGATCCTTTTCCCAAGGTGACCTGTTACAGGACTGTTCAAAATAGTGAAGTTGTACGACATGCCACGTGTCACTGGTTCATCTTCTGAGTCTGATATTTGGACCACCGAAATTACAGTCTGTTCCCTTTCTAGAAAATCTTCCATAATTCCATTTGGACCTCTGTAGCCGAAGATATTGCAATTCTCCCCAGGTGTCCTGTTTAGGGATGAATTCTGGAAGAGGCTGGAGCCCTAACTTGGAGAGAACATATCTCCTGGAATACAGCGAATCTGAGAATGAATTTTGCACACAGTGTTCATCAGGATTTTCTCTTCAGCCTCTGAAAATTTTAGCTCCTGATCCTTCGTCAATCGGGGAATGTAGATAATGTACCAAAACGTAGCAGTTTTAGTATTTAGGGTTTTTCTAGCTCGGGGTCAAACTAGGGTTTGAATTTCCTGGAGTTTCACCTAACCAAATTTCTTCATCTAGGTCTCTAAAATTCGGTTTTGATGAGGAGAAAAATCCTATGTTGGTCTCACTCAAAAATTCCTCTTCTATAGAAAGCCCTAATTTCCACATCGAAAACTGAAAATGCTCGGAATCGAATTTTGCTTCGACAGAAAGATGCGCCCTTCAATGGAGAGTCATCCTAGCATACTTTTGCTGATGGATTGTGGAGAGAGACCCAAAAAGTAATAATCCCTAGCTTCTGCAGCTGCACAATGTCTTCTTCTCAGGTTAGCTATGATACCATGTTAAATTTTCATATGCTTAGCTAAGACATTAGTATTTCATTTCATTTTCATGACAAAAGCATATAAATAGGATCACTGAATGATAGACAAGCACAATCATAAAATAGGAACACAAAGATTTATCCTGGGAAAACCCTAAAGGGAAAAACCCAGCAAAATTTTCCTCAATATAGATGCCCCAAAAAGATAAAAGATAAAACCAGCAAGGAGATCAAAACCTGATCCTCCTTCTTCTCCAGCTACTTCTCTTCTCCACTAATGCGCTACACAAGTGAGAGTGTGTGTGTCACAAATGAGGAGCACTACACCTCTATTTATATTCATATGTTTACTTAATTTAACTCATTTGACATGTAGGCTCGAGTTAAATCATGTAGGCTTGAGTTACACATGTAGGCCCAAGTAACCACACTGGGGTGCTGATGACCCACCTTTAAAATTAGAGGGGACTACCTCATGACTCTTATTAGTTCTTCCGATTAGGAGCATCGGGGTACAATGTAATACAAGTGGTTCTCCTGGTAGGACCATCGGGGGCCACAAAAAAATACATATAGAATATTCTTCGAAGTTACAATATTTCAACAGGTCTAAGCTGTGAAGCACCATTTTAGCTACAGTAATGTTTCCCTTTTCTTCCCTAGAGCTGTGAATTGCTCGATTTTTTCTTTGTGTATGCAATGGTTGGTCTTTGGATTATTTTGGAGTGGAAATGAAGGCTTGTTCTGCTTGATAAACCTGGTGTGTTTGGGAGCCTCATAGACAGAGCTAGAGGGCTGGATTTTTTCTCCATACCCCCTAAATAGCACTGGAAGGGAAGTCAGGGCCTAAGGGACTGTGTAGCAGAGAAGGGACTGATTCCTTGTGTTGGGTGTGTGTGGGTGTCCTAGAAGTCATGCTAGTTCTGGTGCAGGTGTCCTTAGCTCTTCAGTGAGCCCACGAGATTAGCATTCAGCTTTTCCCAACTCCCTGATGGCCTGATAAAAAAAACTACGTTGGCTTGGCTATGTACTATTTTGTATATTTGGCTATGTGTGAGCCTGCTAAGTTCCTTATTCCTTGGGGAATCATGCCTAGCTCAGGGGTGGTAGTGTTGCTGAGAGATTAAGGAGCACAATGGACTATGGTTGGGTGGAATGTTGTAGCAACATAGTTGGTTGTGGGATGAGTTCTTCATAAGATAAGTATTCTCTTGTGTTCAATCCCTGCAATTACATTTGATAATTAATTACAATGAACATCTTAAATGATTGAATGTATGGTTTTTCTTCCGTTGTATGGTAATTATGTACGCATGTTTTAGTTCAAAGCATTTCAATTTTTTATGTGTATGTTCATGGGGCTAGTTTCCCAGGTTGATAGCAGTAGTGGTAGTGTCCTCTTCGTCGGTTGGAGGGTTGGGGACATTACAAGAAAAAATAGCACAAGAGGGAGAATAAGTATGTAGAGAAGAGAAGATCTTGCATATAGTCTATAGCTTTATGTACAGAAAAAAGGTGCATATATTTCCTCATTCCAATGCCACATGAATAACACCTTGTGGGTTTTTCCCAGATGGGTTTCCACATTACATGATGTGTATAGGTGTGAATGTTGAGTAGCTTAGACAAGTGCATATTTACTATGTTTAATGACTGATTGGTTATTTTGCTTTAAAGGGATAACTGTATGAATGTTTTATTTCGAGTAATGAATATGTCCATGATGTCTGTTCACTGTGCATTTGCGTAAGATTGCATAAAGAAGGGCACATCATACCCTGCGTGACGGAGAATGTGCAAACCACCAACCCAAATTCCTGGTATTCGTTGGAGACCTTGGCATAGGGACAAGGAATTAAAACACCCTCCTACACAAACTGCAGAAACATGGTTCTGGTAGTTACCCATAGAACTGAGATATCTCGGGTGGGATGACATCTGTGTCGCAGGTGCTGCTGACTTGGATCTCCTCTGCCAAGATGATATCTTGGGCTTTGTTTAGCTGACCAAAAAAGAGGGTTGAACCTGGGTCACAAGGAGAATAAAGACAACAATCATGCTATCACTTCTTTCTATTTTCCACATGTATTGCTTCTTCATAACATTCTGGTTCACCATAATTAGTCATTAATAAATAATACAATGAAGGAGAGTATCACCTAAGCGGTCTACTTAACTTGGCATATATTCTAACACTTGCAGGAGTTTGAGGTACTTGTTGTTCTTCTTGATCTTCTAGTACCTTTGGAATTTCATTTTCTTTGATTTCATCAAGCATTGTGTATTCTATGTTTTCCGGTTGTTTTTGTTTCCCTGGAATTGATCTTCGTACATGACCTTTTCATTAAATGCCACATCTCTACTCCTAATTATTTTATGATTTTCATAATCCCATAAGTGATAAACAAAATCATAAACCCCGTATCCAATAAAGATACACTTCTTAGATTTAGCCTTAAGATTTGCTCTATTTTCTTTATCAAAATGGACAAATGCTTCACAAACAAAAGTTCTCGAAAATGAGTAGTTTACCTTTTCACTTGTCCATGCCTCCTCAAGACTTGGACACCATACAAGGAGATTCAAGGCCCTCTGTTTATTAAGTAAACAATGGTGTCTACATAATCTTCCCAAAAATGTAAGGGAAACCCTGCATGCGATATCATACACCTTGCACACTCCTTCATTGTCTCGTTCATCCTTTCTGAAACATTATTTTCTTGTTCTTCCTAGAACTATCCTCTC
Source organism: Pseudotsuga menziesii (assembly GCA_001517045.1). Taxonomy (NCBI): domain Eukaryota; kingdom Viridiplantae; phylum Streptophyta; class Pinopsida; order Pinales; family Pinaceae; genus Pseudotsuga; species Pseudotsuga menziesii. The sequence continues at coordinate 111,144 of LPNX010579972.1, forward strand.
TCTACAAATCCCATGGTATTAATAGTAACTATCAAACTCATTTCCTTGGTAGTCATCTCCATTATCTGATCTGAGACACTTCAACCTTTTTCTTGTCTCATTATCAACCAAAGCTTTCCATTTCTTAAGAGTAGGAAAATCATCATATATTTGTCAATTGCAATAAACCCAAGTTTTTCTAGTTGTGTCGTCAATAAAAGTAACATAGTAACAAGGGCCACAAAGAGATTGTACTTGAGTTGGTTCCTATACATCTATATGCACAAGATCTAACTTTTCACTCTTCTTTTGTCTCCCAACTCTGAGAAATATGACTCTCTTCTATTTTCCATAAACATAGTTCTCACATAACTCCAAATCAACCCACTTCAAATTTGGTAGCAACTTCCTTGAAAGGAGAATCTACATCCCCTTGTCATTCATGTCTCCAATCTTATGATGCCACAATGTTGTGTTCATTCTTGTGAAAGCTAAAGATATATATGATTGAGTATTACTAGTACATAAATAAAATGTACCTACCCTTTTTTCTTTTTTTTATTCCTAGTGATACTTTAGTGACCTTCCACCACATTTTTCCAAATGTAGATAAGAAAGCACTATATCCAAACTACCCTATTGAGATTAGATTTATTTTCATGGAAGGAATGTGCCTTGCATCTTTCAACAACCGTTTTTTGCCATTATCTAACATTTATCTGTACCCTACACATTCCAACAATTTTACATGGTTCATCATCACCCAATAAAACGTGTCCAAAATCATCTTCAACATAATCATGAAAATATTTCCTATGGGGTATAGGATGACATGAATCACCTGAATCTACTACCTATCAATCACTAGTATTGCCAGAAGAAATAATCAAAGAATTTTGTAACACATCACCTGTTGCATTTGCTTCCTGAGTAGTGTCATGATGCCCATCTCCTTTCTTCTTTGGAGGTCTGCAATCTTTCTTTAGATTTCCTTTCTTTCCATGGTTCCAACAGTCTATCTTTCCTAGTTTGGACTTGGATCTTCCCTTCCTATACTTCCCTGATTATCTGGTATCTTTCCTCTCTCCCTTTCTCTTCCCCTTCTCTCCATGGTCAGCGCTTTACCTAATGTCTCACCTAATTTTTTTCGTCACATTTCCTCACCAAGAATAACACCAACAACATGATTGAATTTGAATTTGTTTGAAATAGAGATTTACTTATACCCATGACCAAGCCATTCCGAATTTCTAACAAGGAGTAGAAGATTAGAATATCCCTAACCTCGTCATCGAATTTCATTCTTACAAAACTTATCTGATTGGTAACCATATTAAATTCATTTAAATGGTAAGGAAAAGACCCACCTTCTAACATATTCATATTAAATAAACGTTTCATTAGAAATACCTTACTAGAGGCTGAGTGTTTTTCATATAGTTTAGCCAATGCATTCATCAAATCCTCCATTATCTTTTATTTTGAAATATTGAAATTCACTAATGAAGTCAGGCATAGTCATATTGCTTCTAGTGCCTTTCTGTCAAGAACCTCCATTTCTTCATCCTTCATAATCGTCGACTTTTTTATTTATTTTCTGCCCCATGGTAGGAATAGATCCTTCTTATACAAATAGTCCTTCGTTTTCATCTTCCATAACTGGTAGTTTTGGGAATTAAATTTCTTGACCCTAAACTTTCCTTCTTCTTCCACTTCTCTCACTCGAACCAGGAACCCTTCTTTCTTGTGAGTTTACGCACCAAATAGGCATTTGGATTTGATACCAATTGTTATAAAAACAACATCACAAACCAATAACATAAAATAAGATGAAAATATAAAACACATAAGCACAATACAAGAAAGACACCAATATACATGGTTCACCAAAAATGGGTTATTCCCACATAGAAATTACTAATCTCTTCTATTATAGTATCCAACAAAATGAAGGGATACAACCCGCAACACATCTGCTGCAACTTCATCTTGATCATTCTCTCACCGTCTCTCTCATAGAATCACATAGATCAATTTTTTTACGATACTACAATACATAGTTATAATACAATTCCTTTTGTTTAAACATGGATTGTAGTGGGGAAATATCACGAGATACTCAATACCATGGTCATGTAAACCCTTCGGAAAAAAACAACTAAAAAATTTTCTTTCCAGGGCTCATTGGCCCCTAAACCACCCAACGAAGGGAGACGGTCCCCCCCAAACCACCATGGGGGGGATCCCCTTGCACCCCTTCCTCCCCTTTGTTGGGAGGTGTGTACAATCCAACTGAAAAGCATATAAAATTGGGGTGCAAACATGATTGAACAACAAGATCTTTGAATCAATAAGATAATCAATCTCCACAACGAACATGATATTCATGTTTCTTCCCTATGATATTCTTGTTTTCATATTTGTTTTTTGTTTTTTATTTGTTTCTTTACTTAGGAATAGCAGGAAAACCATATACACACGCGGATGTGACAAAGTACCGATATCTTGTAGGATTCATTATCTACCTTACTACTACCATACCAGATATTTATTATGTTGTTGGTATTCTTTCTAGCTACATGCATAAACCTTGTGAAACAAATTGGTCTGCAACAAAAAGAGTTCTAAGGTACTTGAACAGGACTCAATACTTTGGACTCAAGTACAATAAGGTAGAAGAATTCAAAATTACTGGGTACACTGATTTAGACTTTGATGGTGATAGAGAGACATGGGTTTCCACTTCTGGATACACAACGAGTCTTGTATTAACATCTATTTCCCGGAGATCACACAAACAATTAGTTCCAAGGAATTCGACAATAGAAGCATAATATGTGGCAGTTGCAGAAGCAACAAAGGAGATTGCGTGGATCAGGAAGATACTTGAGGATTTGTAGGAGAAGCAAGAAAATTCCACTCCCTTATTGATCAACAATACTTTTGCAATAAAATTTTCCAAGAACCCCATATTTTATGATCGAACCAAGCACATCAAAACAAAGTACCGTTTGATTCGACAACATTTAGAGGTCAAAAGAGTTCATTTATGACATTGTTCCAGAAATGAGCAAATTGTTGACATCTTCACTAAATCACTTGGACGAGAAAAGTCTGAAATATTTAGAACCAAGCTCGGAATCACAAACACCCCTTCGGATTAAGACGGGGGGTGTTGAAAACCTAATCCTCATGATTATGGTTCCACGAAAAATGTAAATATTGTAAATAAATTGAGAATATGAATAGTCATGCAAGGAGATGAAAATGTTGATTGCAATGTGAAGAAAAAAATGGAATCCTAAGTTATTCAATCCTACATTTATTAAATAGTATTTGTTTTATGTTTATATTAACTATAACCATCTAGTTTGAATGACGATAAAAAATAAACTAATATTATTTTAATATAAAATTACATATTTTAGCCTTTATTCAACCTATCCTTACCAACCACTTTACTTTTGGATGTGGTAACAGTACATAGTGGTAAAGTACAATTGATAATGTATTGATATCACTATTGTGTATGTATTATTTCTTTTGAACAATTAAAACATCCATGATACACATTACTTTCTTTATTGATGCTTATTAATGCTTATTTAGTTGAGGAGAACATATTACTTTATTATTATTCACCTTTTTCATATTTGAAGAAGATTATTTTTATGGCGATAGGAATTTAGATATTGAAAAACCCTACGCAAGTTCCTCTCTTCAAATTTAGATATTATCTCATGACTTGCTTGAGCAGATCAACAAGATTAACCCAAGTGTGACAAGTGTAAATAAGCTTCAATTAAAGGGTGTCTAATCATATCAGTTTTTTTTGTTATTAAATGGTATTTTTTTTATGCTTATATTAACTCTAACAATCTTGTATGAATAATGGATATATAATTATATATTTTTGCCTTTATTTAAATGGGAGCTATCTTCACAAAACTAAGTGGTTTGTTGTGTGTATATATGGCCTATGTTTCTGATCGAAAGATCAGAGTATGATGATGATGTTTCTGATCGAAAGATCAGAGTATGTTGATGATGTTTCTGATCGAAAGATCAAAGTATGATGATGATGTTTCTATGTTGATGATGTTTCTGATTGAAAGATCAGAGTATGATGATGATGTTTCTCATCGAAAGATCAGAATGTGATGATGATTATGATCGACAGATCAGAATATGATGATGATGATGTTGCTGCTGATCGAAAGGGAAAAGTGTTGATGATGATATTGCTGATCGAGAGGTCAAAGTACTGAAGATGTTGCTGTTGATCGAAAGGTCAAGGTGCTGAAGATGTTGTTGCTGATCAAAAAGTCAAAGTGCTGAAGATGTTGTTGATCGAAAGGTCAAAATGCTGAAGATGTTGTTGCTAATCGAAAGGTCCAAGTGCTGAAGATGTCGTTGCTAATTGAAATATCAAAATGCTGAAGATGTTGTGGATCAAAGACTGAAGATTTTGCTGATGATGAAGATTGAAGATTGAAGATGAAGACTACATGATGTTGAAAAGCTTCCAATGATTTATAGATGTGTTACCCTGTTGATGTTGATGATGTCCCCTATCTCTACTCTTGTTGTTGTTGATGTTGTTGTAGAATACCCTTCTCATTAAGGGGGAGTGTTGAAATATTGTAACTTCAAAGAATATTCTATATGTATTTTTTTGTGGCCCCCGATGGTCCTACCAGGAGAACCATTTGTATTACATTGTACCCCGATACTCCTAATCGGAAGAACTAATAAGAGTCATGAGGTAGTCCCGTCTAATTGTAAAGGTGGGTCATCAGCACCCCAGTGTGGTTACTTGAGCCTACATGTGTAACTCGAGCCTACATGATTTAACTCGAGCCTACATGTCAAACGCGTTAACTTAAGTAAACGGATGAATATAAATAGAGGTGTAGTGCTCCTCATTTGTGACACACACACTCTCACTTGTGTAGCGCATTAGTGGAGAAGAGACGTAGCTGGAGAAGGAGGAGGATCAGGCTTTGATCTCCTTGCTGGTTTTATCTTTTATCTTTTTGGGCCATCTATATTGAGGAAGCTTTTGTTGGGTTTTTCCCAGGATAAATCTTTGTGTTCCTTTTTTATGGTTGTGCTTGTCTATCTTTCAGTGATCCTGTTTATATGCTTTTGTCATGAAAATGAAATGAATTACTGATATCTTAGCTAAGCATATGAAAATTTAACAAGACCGAGCAAGGCGATCCAATGTTGTTCTTGGCCCTAACATGGCCAAACCAACTTAGAAAAAAACTACACTCGTGGGGAAAACAACAACCATGATCTCACCACTGAAAACAATGGGAGAGACACAACCCGATTGGGGAGGAAATCAGATTCAACAAACTTTTAGCGTGGATATGGATTCGAATACACAGAACCACAAAACCGCTAAGGTAACTTCGCACAGCAAATTCCAACAATGAGATTCACGCACAGGAAATTTCCATCCATTTTTGGGAGAACCCAACATGGATGTCTGGTGATGAGGAAAATGTCCCAGACCCAAAATCATGAGGATGAGAACCCACACATCCAATTTGTGAATGTAAGGGAGCTCTTTCCTCATTCTCTACATGAAGGAAAAATGGATAATGGGTCGTGGCCTCCTCCTTCCCACATGAGGGTGAATGAGTCTCCTGGTGGAGTGTGCATGTGGGCAAGGACTGACCGTCCTGCCACACACCACTCCCCAACAATAACTACCCAAATAACATCATAGGCTTTTAATTTGGTAGTTGACTAATTGAGACAAGGAAAGGTGAGTAAGTAAAATGGGTGGGTGAAAACTAAATGGGTTTTTCAACTGACAATTGGCTTTTCCCCATTGGTCCCAAGGGTTAAATAATTTCCCTCCCTATCCTTAGGAAAATCATGCCCTTTTCATTATGGTTGCATTGACGTAGCTAGTTGGGGTTCATTTTCAATTAAAATGCATGTTTACATGATGCCGGAATTAATATGTGCTGAATAGCACGATATACCATCGAAAACGATTTTAATTGCCGCAACATAAAAGAACCAAATTGTTGGTGGGGATTTTTCCTTTAGCTCCATACCATGATTAATTACAATATATACATCATATACATTTTAGTGCAAATGGGGTCAAAACTAGGGTGTTACATTTCTTCTCATTCTTTATCACTCTACTTTACTCCTACTCAATGATCCGCACACAGCCTGGATCGACTAAACCTTTTCTATCTGTTTGCACATTCAATTACGGAACCACTACTCTGATGCACACAATGATCCATAATCAGTAAAAAAAACTATCTAGCTCTAGTTTAGCTCCATCCTCTCTCCCTAGAGTCTAGACTCTTACTCAAAACTTCTATATCAATTAATCAACTCAAAATCGTCTAAACAAGAACTAGCTAACGAGCTAATTGGTTAACCAACTAACCCATTTACAACTTGGGTTTCTCCTTTTATAGCCTTATTACAGACTCAATATACTCCCATACATTCTTGTTATAGACTCAATACTCACTCGATACTCACTCTAACAGACTCAGCTTCAGTCGCTATCCCAACCGACTTACTATCCTCAACCCATAGGCTGTCTTTCCTATTCTAGCATTATATGACAAAAAAGGTGTTATCATCCCGACTTACAAAAATGCCTTTACACATGTGGTTTCCTCCGGCTCCAACCGAGCTCATACCCACGATCGCTAAGGGATGTTGTTTCCCCAGCATCATGCCTTACTGTCACTTTCTAAGTGTTACCTTATCTGTATGCCTACTTCTGCGAATATTCTTCCATGTCATCACATTTCTTTCTCTTTCGTTCAGTCGTATCTTACAAAATTGATCTAGGAGGATATTGGTGGCCACACACCTATTCCTCTTAGACCCCCACCATTGTTTCTTTCAGTTTTCCAGTTTCCTTAATTGTAGCACAATTTACTATTTTTGGCAGTTTTCGGGTCCTAAACTTCCGAATCCATTTTGAGGCCCTAAATGACGTTTTTTTGGCTTCAAATGGTTGGGAAAAAAATGAGTCCATTTTGGATTGATATTTTTCATTTATGGATCTAGTCCTTAAACATATCTTTCTAACGATGTATCATGTGCGTCAAACGGAGGTAGTATGCTAAAGTTACGACCCTGGGAAATTGATGCACCAAGTTATCAAACGGGGTCCACATTAAGGAATTTCACCTCCTAGGGTTAGGTTTTTGGATGTGTAGGGTTTCGATTGTTTCTCAATAATATATAGTCCTTCGAGCCTCATTGTAAGACGGAGTTTAGAGGCATGTAGCCGCCACATCTCTTCTCAGAGATAAGCTACCAACACTCTAGCTAGTTTATTTCCATTCTATATGTAAACAAGTTTTAGTTATTGATTAATGAAATGAAGTGTTACTTTCGCTGCATATTTGTTTCTATGGTTATTTGTGTATTCTGTTGTGTTCTTGCCTAAATCCAGATCAAAAACTTACGTAGCTTTCTCATCCTACGCAATTTCTTTACCTTTCTCCTTATCTTCACGCTTGTGTCGCATCATCCTTATCTTATTCTTTGATGTTGTTTCCTATGTCGCGGGTCCTTCCTCTTCTTCCTTATACTCTTATTTCCTTACTTAGGTAGAATTCTATATGAATTATTTTCTTTTATCCTGGACCCAATAGGCCCCCAACACTCACACGTGGCTCGTGCCGAGCCACACGAGCTACTACTCCATAAACTGACTTGTGCAAATTTTGTTCTGAAAATCCTTTGAGATATTTAGCAGCTTCACTTTTTCTATGCACACCTCTTCTTTGACTTTTTGCATGTCCTCCACTAGGTCGAAACTAACGTGTTCCGGCATGTTGCTTTCTACTGAGGCTGGGATGTCACATACCTTCTTATGCACAGGTTGAATTATCCATGTGACCCTTTCTTCTTTTTCCTGTAACTCCTCTACCTTTTCCTCACGCTGTTGCTGCTAGGTGCACAGTGTAGTGGTTTGTTGTTGCATGCTACTCATTTCTGTGGTTTTGACCTTTTTCTGCTCCAAGGTCAGCTGCTTTATCACATTTTGTATCTAAACGATACTTGCTTCTAGCGCCGTGAGGTCACTAGCAATATTCGATGACTTCTCATCATCCAGCAGACTCTCCCAAGTCTGGGAGACTTGGTTGATAGCTTTAGCACATATCTGCTATGTTTCCTCTATCCTTTTTATAGCCTGAGTGGCTGTGTCATGTCAATTTTCCAGCACTTCTGGTGGGGTGCTGGGAATCTGTTGTGCTTCTAATTCAGTTACTTTCTTCTTATGCTCAACGAATATCTTTCCCAGCCTAAGGAACTTGTATTGTTATGGAATATCATGTGATATTTCCTTATCAGCCATATTTGAACAACCAATATTAATAACTTGGTTGAGATTTTGCTTACTTTCTTCTTCTTTCTTTGCTTCCTAGGTGGTCTTTTGCATTTTGGCCTTGAGTTCTCTAAGAGTCTTGACTAATTGCTTTACATGTTTGTCAAGTGTATTTCCCTATATATGAATCTCTATAACCGCTACTCTCTGTAAAGTATGCACATCTTTCAATTGGACCTTTGAAAAATCTTGGAAATTGGGGTACTATTATTGTGTACCTCATTGGGGTCCGGGGCTCCGAATTGTAGCACTTCGTTTCCTAACTATACCTTGTTGGGGTGGTCTTTTATGGGCTGCAGGGTTTCCTACACTCTCGATGTGCCAGGTGCATCTTGCGATGGAGTTACCTGTGACGTGCACTCTAGTGTGAGTTTTATTGCTTCAATTGTTTTTCCAAGGTCAGTCAACCTATTTGTAATTGTAGTAGTGTATTGATTATGCTGCCATAGAAATTCATTGACACGCGCCTATGTAAAGTTTTGTAAGGCCTCTTCTAGGGATGTGATTTCTTCCTCATCCATACCATAAGTATTGACTTCTTTGTTATCCCTTCTCTTCTTTTGCGATGATTCTAGTTGAACTTCTGCATTCTCTGCCTCCTTTTGTTGGTTTTGTAGTGGCGGCTCAGGATAGGGTTGATCAGGTTGAGCTTGGCCGCAAATTGTTGTATTTTCCTATTCGGTACTCTTCTCCCCAAGAGGTGGTGATCCCTCTTGTTTCCACTCTTCTGGAAAATCCCAGACAATGGTCTCTAGATCCTTGGATGTGAGAATATATTATGTTGGAAACCACTGTTTCTTGGGTTCATTGCGTGCCTGGATATACACGTAGTGGGATGCTAACTGAAAATTGAAAAAATGATGAAATATAGAGATGGTAGTTCCACACAGACTTACCTTTTGTTTCACCAAATTTATCAAGGCTTCATTATGAACAAAGAATTTAGTGTTGCTACTCATTTGTTGGTCTACATCAGGAGAGAACCACAAGTTCTAGTATCTCGGTCCTCGACATTGGACAGGTAAGTCTACGTGTTGATAATCTATAGGCTTGGACCATACAATAAACAAGATCAAAATTATCAACCAAGCATAGTGGAAAGGAGTACCTTCTTCCTGTGCTGAACCAGCATCCCAGAGCAGTTCATTCAACAAAAATTTGGATAAATTGATTTTCACTCCTTCTGCACAAAGTGAAACCACCATTATTATTCTTGTAGTAAATTGTTGTGGTCTCGAGACACACTGTGGTTTATGTGTCAAAATCGTGGCTTCCATTCGAGTAGCGAGGTCCTTGATGGATGAAATTAGAAATTATTCACCAGAGCTGACCAGGCTATATTTTTCCTGGGTCTGTGCAATCTTGTCTGGGCGTTCTCCTTACCGAAAAGTCTCTTCAAGTTCCTGTCCAACTCCCGGCAATCTTGTGATTGTTGAAATTATATCAACATCAATTAATTGCATCCTGTCTAGCCATAGGAAGCCTGCATGAAATACTACCAGTAGTTGTTTTACATAAGTATCCACTTCTCTGGTTTGTCCAAAATGCAGCATGAAGAGAAGTGATAGTAACCACAACTTCTCTAGTCCACTTTCCCACTGCATTGGGACAAACTGGTTTGGAAATTCCAGGGAATCCCATACTAGTTTGATATAATTATTCATGTCCAGTTCTTTGCTTCTACTAGTGTATGATTCTTGAAAGGTGAGGTTAACCAACCGAGGCATGATATTTTGCAGTACCTAATTCATGTCCTTTGAATTCTTAGATGCTACCAGTGTAACATGGTCTGTGGAAGGGATGGTAACTAGTGGCGCATCAGTCCTTCTCGGTGGTCAATACAACAATATTAAGTTCCTGGTTTCAAAGTCTTCTTGTTCCTCTTGGTTCAGTGGTGCTGCTAGGGATTCCTCACTCCTTGGCTTCTTCATTGGTTGCTTCCCCTTAGGTTCTCGTTGCGATTGGAACTCCTGCACTCCGCGTTTTTCTGAGGACTAGGGCGAAACTTGGCCCATAGCTGGTCGGGGCTGGTTCCTTGGGGTTCTATGTCCTATACCATGCTGCATGGGAGTATTTTCTAGAATTGTCACAAGGGAGTTAACACTGACTATCATAATAGAGATGAACTGGTTTTTACTCATTGAGTTACCTACAATACTTGTTGCTTCGGGTTCTTGATACACTGATTTGGGATATGGTCACAATGTTGAGTATGGAACCACAAATTTTTAACAGTTTCCCTTCGCATGAGTGTTCGGTACTTAGAAGGTACTCCCTCTCATGAATGCCCTGGGGAAGGAACATGGGTATTTAAGGAAATTTTCTCGGCATGCCATTACTGAGTAGGATTTTAGAAAGGAGGCTATTGTTATTTATGGTGTTTATCACTACAAGGTATAGCGTCTATTTCTACAAGGATTTTTGAATTAATGACTGACAAATATGTTGTCATTAACTTTACTAAATTAATGTGTCAATCATGGTACCAATTTATGATAGTGTTATTTTAGTTGACTTTTCAATTTTTCACCGGATTTTTCCACTCTTCCTGGCATACTACTTACATCTTCATCTTCTCTTTTCCCCTTGCTATAGCTATTCTTTTATGTCCTTTCTAACAGGGTGTCATGTATTTTCACACATGCGGTCTCTTTCCACTTCGCACATTCCTTCTGACACATGGAGATTATGGCAGCTAGGTCACTATCCCTCAGATCCTTTGTGATATTATACCACACTATGAAGTCATGCATAGTTATGTTGCATTGATTTAGGCATGTGTCCGCAACGGTTATCTTCACAAATATTTTCTCCTTTTCTACCTGTAGCGCAGCATCGACTGTTGGATGTTCTCTTGTAAGTTCAAATGTCTGTGTAAAGTTTACATTTAAACTTTCCCATTCAATGGTTCCTTGTCGTAGCTCCTCTGATGTGTACCAACCTCTTGGCACCATTTCCAAGGTGTGGATGAATCGATGAACCCATTCCTATCGAGGATATGCTTTCCAAGCCGTGTGACAATGATCAATATGTTTTCTAGGATTTGATAATCATGTTTATTTTTTATCATCATAACTGATCTCTTCTTCAAATATGTTCTCCATTAGTATTCTATATTGCGGCCATTCGAATATAGATTGTTTATGTGTACCCCACCATCTAGTGGGCATAGCTTTCAGCACATAGTCCAGAGAGGACAATCATTTTGATTCTGTGACCTTTTCTTCAAATTCTTCTAAGAAGGATGCAAGGTTAGGCAATCCTTCATACAGAGGAAGCGCTCTTGCTTCAGCTCCTACTCTTTGAACAAATTTTGTAAGTATCACACATCTGCGCATGGAGACTTCATGCAACCTGTTCCGCTAGTTTTCTAGGGCTTCACCTGATTTAAACCTGCATGAGTTTACACTATGCCAACTCAAGTTTCCATCAGCTGTGGGGTTAATATAATATTCCTTCGAAGACATAATTTTATACAACTGGTCCAAATAATTCTCTTTCCCTTTGTTATGCACAAGCTCAACATATCACTGCCCTTCGAGGGGATGATCAATGGGTGCAACCACTCTTATTTTATAATCTTCGAAAGACAAGATCCTTTTCTTGAATTTTATGATAGTTTGGTTTTTTATTACCCAATAAATCCCTAGAAGTGCATGATAGGGGTTTGTGTCATCAATAATGTCAATGACCTCAAAGTCAGCATATTTTCTCAATCCTTCGACATCCATGGGTACTTGGGACAGTCTATCAATTGGTAGAACCTTTGACTGGTTTACAAGCCTTAACTGAATAGGAGACCAGTCTAGTCGTGACATGTTCATGCTTTCCCATGTCTGTCTAGTCAATATATTGACATCTGAGCCCAAGTCAGTATGATATAGTCCATATCATAATCTCCTATCTGCCTCAGTATTAGCCTGTCTTCCATTTTCTTCTTACTTGATTGACTCTTCTTTCAGGGAACATGTCTTTTGTGTTGTCTTCTATGAGTGTTTTCAACTATGCGATAGCATATTTGTCATGAATTAGTGCTAAACAACTTTTGAAAAATTGCTTGAGCTTACTAACATTTTTAGTGGGCGGCCTTCTGATTAGTTGTTCAAATATTTTGGGCATAGCTCGCACTTGTCCAGATGTCAATGGTTGATTGGTATCAACAAATTCTTGTCATGCCTCCAAAAAGAATTCCTTCTCTTGTTGGACATCTAGCAAAGCTTTCTTTTGTGTCGCAGGTCGCACCTGCAAATTTTCTTGCGGTGTGTTTTGGTCTGCTCCTATCGCAACACCTCCTCTTGTGACTGCAACAAGGTTGGGTTGTCTTGGTTTGACATAAATCATTTGAATATTCGGATTGGGGTTTGGATTTGGATTCTACACTGGGTTAGGGTTAACGATAATTCTAGCTTGTCATTTTACAATAAGTTGCGGACATTGTTCGACATTGTGATTAAATTCTTTACAATATGTATAATTTTTCGCAGGACTTTGACAATCTCAGGAAAAGTGTCCTGGCTGCCCACAATTATAGCATACAACTTGGCCTCTTCCTCAACCAAATCCTCCTCGTGGTTATTTTCCTCGACCTCTAAAGTTCCCACCCCCCCTTTGCGGAAGGTATTGTTGTTGTTGAGGATACTGGTTTAGCTGATATTGCGGTTGAGGATATTGTTGTTGTTGAAACTACACAGGTTGATACTGAGGCTGCACTCATTAAACTTGCATTTGTTCCTCATTCTTCATTAGGTAGGTATCCATCATTTTGTCTTGGAGTAGTTGAAGTGCCCTGCAGTCCTTTTCACCATGACCTACCGATCTAAAAAATTTACAATATGGATTAGTAGGTACACTTACAATCTTCTACAAGTATATACATTCCTCGAAATTGTGACCTCTAGTATGGCATACCCTACACCATAGAATTCCTTTGGTGTTTAATGGGTTCGACGCACTTGATGCGACATAATTCAGTAGCACTGGGAAATTCTCCTTATGGTTCCCATTTGTTCTGCACTTGGTACACCATAGTTCCTCCTAAACTTCCTTGCCTCTTTTGATGTCTTGTAGCTGCACCGTAAGATTGGACAGCTGCAACTGAATTTTCATCATTCTCGAGTTAGTGTCTCCAATTAGGGAGGCTTCTAATTTCATTTCTCTATTTCCATAGCCTCTTTCTATGACACAAGTTTTTTTTGCATCAACGACATTCGGATTTGTGGCAATAAGGTAGCAATGAATCATTCCTTGTGTTGCACATCCGACATTCGAAAAATCACCTTGGCCATTAATGTATTAAATCTCTAGTCAAAATCCCAAATAGATTCTATCAGTAGCTACTTGATCTCCTTGATCTCTGTGATGCATTGTGATTCAAACTTTAGTTTCTTAAATTCCTCAATTAACCTGAGTCGAATCTCATTGAGTGTCTTTGGGACCACTCCCACTAGTACTATGGAAAACTTCATATACCAGTCTAGCGCACAACCTCGTAGAGTCGTGATAATCTATGCTTTCTTGATGCTTTCATCCTGGATCTGTCGTACAGTTCAGATGACGACACATAGAAACCAGTGTTGTTCTGGGTCTTCCAGCCCATTCCCATTGAATATTGGGATCTTAATGTCAGTTCTAGCCATTGGATTGATCGGTACTGTATTTATTATTCGTACAGTAGGAACAAAATGTGGACTAGTCGGACTTCCTTGTCTATTATTTAAATCATTAGTACTACTTGTATTTGCATAAATACTTGGAGACAGGTCTCACGATCTTACCTCTGGTACCACAGGCAAGTTGTGCACACGTTATTGTTCAGAATCTTCAGTCAACTCATTGAACTCTTTGTCTCCTTCTGATACTGGTTGATAATCCTCTTCCTCATCACACGATGCTTTGTCTAGGTACGATGTAGACTCGTATCCTTCTTCTTATTTCTCTGTACTGCAACTACCTCATCCGAACAAAGTTTTTCATCTTTTGTCAGACCTAAATCTTCTTTCGCTTCTCAAAAATCTGGATTCTAGTTCAGTTCCACTTTCTCCTAGGAACATATCACTCTAGGGTTCTATTGAGACACAACCACCCTTTGTTATTCAATATATCATTCACAGAATTCCCTTTTCACATATAAGGATTTTTATCCACGTCTTTCAAGATGAGAGATATCGACTGTGCGGTCCTTGAAATTTTTTTCGCTCGGCCTCATTGTATGAGGTTATTGCAACAACAACAAACTTAGTGATATATCCTTATATGATAATGTCTACCCAGAAGTACACAACCCTTTATATAGGGTTGTTTATTCTTTTCAGTCGGTCAACAAAGAATGGAGTCCACTCTATCAGTTCTCATCCTTGAAAATTACTTTTTTGGGTTTCCAACTTAAACAACCATTCATACAACACAATGGGGAACTCGAAAAAGAAAATATCATCAATATATGAATATCTGTACCATTCTAGTTGCTTCATCAGCATCCACCGAGATACTTCACTTTATTTTTGTGCAAAATCTATCTCTTTTTTATCCACCCGGTTTTGGATCTTCGGTTTCGTAGGATTCCAGAACATATCCCTCACTACAACACTTTAGGGTCCTGACAACAGAACCATTTGTTGGATTTCTTCTCCCTGTGACCCAGGTTCAGCCCTCCTTTTCAGTCAACTCAACAAAGCACAAGATATCAGCCCGACAGAGCAGATCCTAGCCAGCAGCACCTGCGACACAGATGTTGTCTCACCTGAGATATTGTAGAAGGAGCAAGTCGACATAAGTCGCCTTGAACGAAGACCAACTTAGTCAGCCGACTAAGTCGATGGACCGACTAAGTCGGTCAGCCGACTAAACTAGTTATTTAAGTCGGCTAACTAACAGTCGTGTCGGTTCACCAAACTGACAGGTAGTTATTCTGTAACTATTTGTAACTTGTATATATTAGGCTGTTGAGCCACACAAGAACTCAATTCAGTTCTGTGCTTTGTATGAACTCATTGTAATAAAATATTCTGTTCTATCCTATCTGTTCTTGTCTTTTGTCTCTGTTTATAATTTTGTATGTTTTAGTGTGTATTATTGGTAACCTTATGTGATCTGTGAGATTACAACATTGGTTCCGTTGCCGGTAGTACATGTCTAGAATATCTGTTCACATATGATACCAGAGCAGGAGATAAAGGACTGGTGGGAGCGTAAGATTGCCAATTACTTAAAAAATTACGCACGTAGGAACAGACTAACAGTTGCAGAAGCCAAAGCCAAATTTTTCACCGAGACACACGAGAAGTTTGTTGAATCCGTGCCACAACTATTGAAGCAACTCCTGGATGAAAAAGACCGATGCAACTAAAGAAGAACAGTTGCTGGAGAAACTTATACGAGGGGGTAGGACAAATCTGTCGGAGTGGTGTGAGAATATCGCCGACGACTTCTGTGAAGAGCAAGCAATCGAAGACAGAACCTCAGTGGAAACTGTAAAAGCCAAATTCTACACAGATTTCACTGACCAATTTCTGTGCTCCTTACCAACGCTGCTGTTCAAATTCCTGATAGAGAAAGGAGCAGGCCATATCGTCGAACCTCGACCACCATTGTACGAACCGCCATCAAACACTAATTAGGCGGAGAAGCAAAAGAAGTGGGAGAAATTCATCACTGAAAGGGAGTGGGAATATTTCCTGAGCAAATAGACAGAACTATCCGAGCTTTCTAAAAAGTGTCGGGTAGGCTATGGGGGGGTAGTTGGTCGTGTGTCGGAGAGAGATCATAGTGGATACTAGGCGACCAAACTAGTAATGAACAGTTGACCGAAGAGGACTCGCAGGAATAGCATCGTATGAACGTATGTCGGACATTAAGAAAATTGAGAGGGACGAATGACAGCAAAGAAGGGAAGCCAGATGTGAACGAGCCAACAAGCTGCGTCGAGAACAAAACCCTAGGGAGACCGACCGTGATGAGAATCCACCAGAGTCGGGTCATGACCGACAAGAAGAAGGCGTAGAGGAAGATACGGCCCCTAAGGATGAAGAAGTGTGGATAGAGCAGCAAGAAGCTCTCCAAATAATGATTCCCGATGAAGTAACCCTGTCCCCAGCCAATTCACATACCGTAATATAGACTATTATTGAAGATGACCTCTGATTGAGAGCTGGTGACATCACAATATGGAGTCGACTCGGTGATGAACCGTACCCGGGCTGACACCTTGTCATTCGCCGACCGGTCGAAGGGAACTGGGTGACCTTTCAAACGGCACCTTCCTTTCACAGTATCCACTTGCTCCTACTGACACATGAAGGAGCACCCCCCCTGCCACATACAAATTTAGAAGATAACCAAGAGTCAGACCTGAGCATGCAAAGTGACAGTGGGCCATCGAGAAGACAAATTATCAACAATCCGCTGTACGGCGAGAAAGAATCGACCACCAATGGAAGCACAAGTTCCGTCGACCAAAATCCCATCGTCACCCCCACAGGTTTGACCGTATCAACAACCCCACCTCTTTCACCATCACCCACACCACCCACCCCGCCAACTTCTGAAAATAGTGATAGTGATTCCAGCATGGGTCACGGCACTGCTCACATTCCTCTCTACGAGGGGGATGAAGACCCCAGACGATATTGGTTCGTCTGCGAGTCAACCTGGGAAGCAAACTAGGTCACAGATGAAGAACGACATATGGCCCAGTTCGCAGGGGCCCTCCGCAAAAGAGCCTTGACATGGTTCATGACATTCACAGAAAGGACCCCCAAAGCGACCAAAGCAGAGATAAAGGCACAGTTCCTATCCTTTTTCAAAACTCCAGAAGCTAAGCACCTGGCGGCCAAAAAGCTAAAAACAACCCAACAGAAGCCAGGAGAAACTGTCCGTGACTATGACAAACGCTGGAAGGACTTAATGAGCCAACTAGATTATGTTATTGACAAACAATTATTAATTCAGTGGTTCCTTGCAGGTCTATCACAGAAATTTCACCGACATATCAGTCTGGAAACTTTCAAGACATATGAAGATGCGCTGACAAAAGCTTTGCAGGTCGAGATGGACGAAGACATCCCTGCGTAACCAACAGACCACCGCCTGGAGGAACAGCTAGAAAATGTCCAGAATTCTTTAAAAGAGTTGACCTTGAAGAATCAAGAGATCTGGTGTACAAACTGTTCGACGGCCGGTCATTCAAAAGATACTTGTCGACAGCAGTACAGCCAACAAGATGTCCGTTTTGTGCAGACTCAAGCGTTTTGTGACATCTGCCAGGAACGTGGAGACCATTCTACAGCTGACTATCCATACAACATGAAGAATGGAAAGGCCTCCTGGTGTGCTATCTGCGAGACAAAAAGCCACAACACGACCGACTATCAACTAAACCTGAAAAATAGACAGAACTATCAGGCCGTCTACCAAACAAACGCAGTAGCACAGACTAATGAGCAAAGCAATCCAAGCAATCAAAATGGGCAACAAGCTAACAGCTGATGATACGAACGTCGGTATGACAACCGACGACAAGGGTTTGGAAGAGGTCGATTTGTTGGGAATCGAGACATATGCCCTCGTCGACCTAGCCAGTGCTTCATTTTCTATAAAGAGGGGCACAGATGCGCAGACTGTCCGTATAAGGACATAACTAACTTGAAATTCTGTACACATTGTGGAGTAGGCGATCACTCCTTGGAGGATTGTCCTACTATGTTGGAAAAAATTAATATGAAAAAGAATGTTGATGTCTTGTCCTGTGTACAAAAGCATGATGTATTACATACTAAAAATATGCATATTGTCACTCGTCAAGGCACAAAAACAGGGCCTGAAAACCCCCAAATTAGAAAAATACAAGACACAAATAATTATCCAGACCCTATAAAACAAAAACACACCTATCAAGAGGAATCACACATATTTCAAAACATTGCACAGCAAGAAGACATTATTCATAGTCGACTTAGCACAACACAGCAGTTAACCCATCTCATTCAAACAGATGAGTCGGTAGCCCACTTCATTGATTTATTGCATCAAATAAAAAATACTAACCCTGAAAAACAAACTAAGAACATTTGTAACCTAAATAAAAAAGACAAAAACGATGTCGACCCTCTAGTTGACCTGGAAATCGAAGGTTTTCATGTCCGACAAGTGGTGCTTGATTTCGGGTCGCAGGTGAATATTACGACCCGAGACACATGGGAAAAGATGGGAAGACCTCGACTCTATGAGTCAGGCATTTATCTAAAACTGGCTGACCAAGGTCTCATTGAACCCATTGGGGTTTGGAAAAACGTAGACACAACCATCAAAGGAATATCAGCCAAGGTTGATTTCGAAATTATTGACCCAAAGGAAGGATCTAGCTCTTTCCCAGCGCTTGTAGGTCGACCTTGGGGTAGAAAGATGAAAGCTTCTATCTCTTTAGACAAAGAACGTATTAAGCTCAAAGGAAATTGTCATGTCCCCATGCCTCCGACCGGCAAAGAGGACGCGATCTAATGGCTCTAACAGACCGGGCTAACCGCCCATAAACATATGCAGGAATAAAAATTCATAAACAGCATGCCTAAACATGCACATTGAACATTTATTTTACACAGCGGAAATCCATGAGCATGTACAGGCTTAAAAATTACTTAAAACAAAATGCTAAAGGAGAGAATGCACTGTATTCAACATACACAACTACAATTGTAGAATATGCACAGCTATAATTAATTATCCTTGCACAGCGGAAACAACAGCATTCAAACAAGCATTCGTTTCACATGTTCATTTCATTTTTAATTAATAGTCAATTATAGAATTGCAGAGGTAAAATGCACAAGATTACTTATCTTATGAAAGCTTTTCTCCGCAACCAGCTACGTCGCTGCAACGTTCCACCCAACCATAGGCC
>LPNX010579972.1:130973-226195 GCA_001517045.1 Pseudotsuga menziesii
AATCGTGAAAGGAAAAACACACAGGAAACTCCAGCTGCTCCCCAAAACGTGAGAAAACTCAAAAACGTGAATGCCTAGCAGAATGGCATACGATTTTGGGCCTTTTCCTTGCCTAGGAAGTCAGACACGTTTTTCCAAAAATGGGTCTCTGCCCAATTCGAAATTGGTTGCCCATACTCTTCCCCTTCCATGCAATAACTGCCTCAACCACCAGCAGTCTTTCTTCAATGAAAGTGGTTGGGTAAAAACAAGAAGAAGTCACATGGGTATTTTCCCTTATTGGCTAAAGTTGGACAATTTCCCCACATCCTTACCCTTGGAAGATCATGCCCCATTCAATTTAGTTGCCGCGGCCGTAGCTGGTTGTGTTCATTTTAATTAATTATAGATGCATATTTACATGATGCTGAAACTCAATATGTGCCGCACGCCCCGATATTCAATCGGTGACGATTTCAATCCCAAAACATAGCATAACTAATCAATGGTGGGGCCTTGGCCTTTAGCTCCACACCACGATCATTACAACATATACATCATATACATCTAATGTAACGGGGTCAAGACCGGGACGTGACAGAAATGGCCAAAAGTTCATAGTACCTATCAATCCATCCCAAGGACAACCTTGGATTGAACCGATTGATGAGGAAGTCGATATCCGACAACTTTATCAGATCCAGAACAATACCAACTATACTGAACCAAACGCCCAAGGGGAGCTTTACTTAGGTAACCCAGACTCAGTCGGGTATAATTCAAACGCTGAACTCTATGACTGGGAGATAGAAAACTACGAAACACAAGCAAGAGGGTGTTGGCCTATTCAAACAGTACAGAAAAAACCCACCCGACAGTGCTTCATCGTATCAATTATACCTAAAATTTTTGAAAAGAAACAAAGGGAACGTCCTACCTTACAACCCACAAACTTAAACAATAATCAACTACCCTGGTATAAGGAGAGGGACTCCCCAGTCATGCATGTCGAACAAGTCTCTAAAAATATTGGAGAACATGGTCAACTGCAATGCTTAGTGGAAACATTTACAGGTCAAGCAGCTAGATGGTGGGATACCCATCAATCAAAACTACAGACCTGGACAACTGCTTCCACCTTCTTTGTCGAACGGTTTGGAGGGAATAAGTTAACACAGGAAGCTCAAATCCCTATCTTCACTCAAGGCCAGAACCTAGAAGACCACATTAGGACTTGTGAAAAGGAGTGGAAAAGACTTGGTTACAAAGATGAGAGAACCTGGCCCCATTTGTTTCCTTCAACCTTAGACGACTTACCTAACAAATGGTATAAAATGGAGGAAGCTAGGGGAGAAACCTTCTTTTGGCAGGAATTGAGAGACAACTTTATCAAAGACTTCCAGTTTACACCTCACAACGAAAAATTGGATGAAACAGCACAACAACTCAAACAATTCCTCCAACCGATTGTCACTCAACCCTACCCGAACCATCGACCGGTTAAGGACTGTAATACTATACAAACTACATCCCGACCATAGTCGACCCGCTTGCACTTAGAAAATGAACACACCACAGGAAAAAGATTTAGATGGAACCCTCACCACAGTGAAACTTACAAACCTATCTATTCCATCTTGAAAGTTGAGACCACAGATAAACCCGACATTGACAGAATGACTGCAGCCGACTTTCCTGCTACATTCTCACAGTTCAAAGAGGGAAGTCGGCCGATCAATGAAGCTAAAGCACTAGAGTGGCTGGATGCAACAGTAAAAACTAAGGAGGTTTACATTTCAAATGACGACCGTCCAAAGATAGCTAATATTGGAGACTATTGGAATGAACATCAAACCACTGAAATTGTAAACCTACTTAGAGAGTTCCAAGATGTCTTTGCACGGGACTACAAAGACTTAAAAGGACTAGTACAGGAAATGGGAGAGATGAAAATAGATACTAAACCTGATGTCTGACCTGTTAAGAAACGACCTTATAAACTAGCTCATAAGTATAAGGAAATAGTTAAGAAGGAAATAGACAACATGCTAGCAGCAGGAATCATTTACCCCATTGACCAGTCGGAATGGGCAAGCCCCATGGTCGTACAGCCTAAGAAACATGACCCGACTAGGTTAAGAATTTGTGTCGACTTTAGAGAGCTTAATAAAGTCACACTAATAGATCCCTTCCCAACCCCTTATGCCGATGAAATCTTGAATAAAGTGGCAGGACATGAATGCTACTCATTCATAGATGGATTTTCAGGATATAACCAAGTACCTATCGCAAAGGAAGACCAGAAGAAAACGACATTTGTCTGTGAATTTGGTTCTTTTGCTTATAGGGTTATGCCTTTTGAATTAAAGAATGCACCTGCAGTCTTTTCCAGAATTGTTGTAAAAACTTTCCAAGAATACATCTATAAAACCATGGCTGTCTACTTCGACGACTGGACTATATATTCCACCCTAAAGGATCACTGCACATGGCTCCGACTTATGCTCGAGAGATGTCGACAGATCCAACTCTCCTTAAACATTAAGAAGTGTATCTTTATGACCCCCATAGGGATACTATTAGGACATGTTGTGTGCAAAGATGGTATTAAGGTTGATTTTGCCAAAATTAAAATCATCCTCGACTTGAAGCCTCCAATAAACCCTAAACAAGTTCGGGTGTTCTTGGGACATACAGTGTATTATAGGAAGTTTATCAGACATTACTCAGACATGACCTACCCTCTGGAAGAGCTGCTAAAAGAAGATCAAGAATTTAAGTGGACAAAGGAATGCCAAATATCCTTCGACAAACTTAAGAGAAAACTGGTCGAAGCCCCCATACTTAAATTTCCAAATTGGTCTACCAAATTTCATGTGCATATTGATGCATCAGGGATAGCTATTGGAGCAATCTTGACTCAACCAGGGGACGATGGAATGGATTACCCAATAGTTTACAGCAGTCGAAAACTCAATAAGGCTGAAAAGAACTATTCGACCACGGAAAGAGAAGCCTTAGGTATGGTCTTTGCCCTTCAAAAGTATCGACATTACTTGTTAGCCAACCCCTTCATATTTTACACCGACCATCAAGCGTTGAAATATCTTGTTAATAAACCCCTTCATCATGGAAGAATTTGTCGATGGCTACTTCTTTTTCAAGAGTTTGAGTTTGAAGTAGTGGTCCGACTGGGAAAGCTCAATGTTGGACCTGACCACCTATCCCGTATCGACACAGGAGAGGGACCGACCGGAGTCGACGACGACTTGCCGGACGCACACCTATTTCGTATAGAAGCAGTACCAGCAGAACTGGAAGAGATAGCACAATTCTTAGAGACAGGTCAGGCACCAGAAGGTCTGAACACTAAGAAAAAGCAAATCCTAGCTATGAAGGCTTCCCCATACAGCCTCATCAATGGATTTCTATATAAGATGGGGTTAGAGGATGTCCTTAGAAGATGTGTACTAGACCATGAATGAGACCAAATCATGCACGAAGCTCATTATGGACCTGCAGGAGGACACTTCCAAGCCGACACAACTGCTAAGAAAATCCAACAGTCTGAATTATGGTAGCCGACACTCCACAGAGATTGTAAAACCTTTGTAAGTCGATGTGACAGATGCCAACGACTTGGTCGACCACTGCCGAGTACGGAAATTCCCTTGATATTTGTAAACCCTAGCCTCACATTTGAAATTTGGGCCATAGACTTCATAGGACCATTCCCTGTCCCAGCCCGACGATCAGGTGCAAGATATATGATCACTGCAGTAGAGTATGTTACTAAATGGGCAGAAGCTGAACCTGTCGAAACATGCTCAAGAGAGGTAGCTGCTAGGTTCATCTATGAAAACATCATTACTCGATTTGGATGTCCCCTCACCCTGATCAGCAACCAAGGATCACACTTCATTAACAAAACCATCAAACACTTAACCGACCAGTTTCACATCGACCACTGTCGAAGTACAGCATACCACCCTCAGTCGAATGGTGCGATTGAAGCCTTCAACAAAACATTGACAAAAGGGTTAACATAAATATGCAATACCGACAAAGATGACTGGGATGATAAAATCCCTGCAGTCTTATGGGCATACAAGACTGCGTATAAATGGTCGACCGACCAAACTCCCTTTTGACTGGTATATGGCCAAGAAGCAGTTGTCCCCCTACACTTCCGACAGCAAGCACCTATTGTAGCTCACCTACTACATATCGATGTGGAGCATGCAAGAAAGGATCGACAGTTCCAACTCAGTAAGCTGGAAGAACATAGAGTTATGGCTATTCAACACCAGGAAATCCAAAAACAACAACACAAATCCTGGCACGACCGTAACATCAAGAACAAAAACTTGTCGGTCGGAGACCTTGCTCTACTCTATAACAGTCGAGTAAAAGGAAAACCAAAGAAACTGCACACAGAATGGATGGGACCCTATGTTGTCGACGAAATCCATCCCAATGGTTCAGTCCGACTAAAAACATTATAGGGCCTAGTATTTCGGAAGCTCGTCAATGGAGCCCGACTTAAACGATACAAAAACTGATTCAAAAAAAAAAAAAACAATATATATATATAACGACCGTAACTGTCACCCAAAACCTATAAAAAGTTAGAAAATTTCTAAAACAACAAAGTAATCCACTCAAAAATACCCAGCATGACAGCCACTCACCCCTTCGACAACCGACATCATTTTCATCGACCATCCTCATCGACCAGTCATGCCGACCATTTTCATCATCGACACCAACCGTCGACCTCGAGAGTCCCATCACACATTAATGGCCTCGAGCGCCGAACCAGATCCTCCAAATCGCACTCGAGTATTACAGTTGGACTGACAAGTCCGCCATTAATACAACCAGTTCGACACTCCACCATTCCCACGCCTATAAATAATGGACTGTCGAAAGTTCATTCACCACAACCTTTACACACAGAGCACTCACATCCTCCATCGACCAGCACCCACGAACCCTGTTCAAATTCCGACCAATCCGAAATCATGGCACCCAAACTCACCCGAGCTGCGGCGAAGGCCAAGGAGTTGCAGGCAGAGGACACACCTTTGGTCCAAAGATTGAAGAACATCAAAACTACCAAAGTCCAAGAGGGTCCATTTCAGAAACTCTAGGCAGAAATCCAAGACTGGGCATATGAAGGAAGTAAAATGACACAGGCCACTAAGAAAGTCCGAAACAATAGCATTCTCCAATACCCTAACGCCCCATTGATGGCCAGCTTCGGCGGGATGAAGGAAGCAGCTGTTAAATTTATTATCAGTCGTTACCACAACGGCCGATTCTATTTCGACCAGCCGATTGACATCACCGGAGATGTTATTTCGACGCTTACGGGTCTGTCGAACAAAGGCGACCCTGTCCCAATTGGGATTAAGGAAGGACTCGTCCAAGAACTCACAGGCACACCGACTGGAAAAAATTCTAAAGGACCAATGATAGGACAGATTGCGACCCAAACACCACAAATTGTGGAAAAAATAATCGCAATCACCCTTACCTTGGCCGGTCGAAGCAGCGACCTTAAATTAGAGATGCTGGAGGCGGTCGACACAATCACCACCAATGGAAAAGTCTACCGATGGGGAGACTATGTCACCGACATGGTCAAAACCATCTGTGAACATTGCCAGGAGATGGGAGGTATTATCAAATTCCCCTCCCTGATTATCTGGATAGTCATGTATCACTTCTGTCCGGAAGGCAGTCCAGTCTTCCAGGAGCCGACTAGATTTGAAATGCACAGTTTCAAACCTTTCTCACAAAAAGGCACCCTGCATGAGCTCGCACAGGGGAAAGTCTTCTTGGAGACTTGGTTCCAGCAGTTAAAAGTTCGGACGACGAGGTGGAGGGTGCCCCAAAACATCCGACAAAACCTCCCTGCCGACTCACATATCTAGTTAGCACTTGACCATACATCAGTATGGTACATGCGAGGTCAAGACCCCAAAGCAAAAGACCTCGACTACTACCCGACAGGTGAACAAATTTTCAGAGAATTGACCCGATAGGCAGGAACAAAGGTACCAATTCTGGAGGCTGCCAAAAAGGTCGACTTCTCTACCATCGAACCGCTGACCGACCAGGAGAAGGAGAAATACTACGAGCTGAATCTATATATCAGTACCTTTGTCTCGAAGGATGCCCCGACCGTGACCACTAGTCGGGTGCATATTATTGTCAAACCTCCGACTGCACAGGCCGTTGACCCTCAGCCGACAGAACAACAACAACCAACCATACAAACGCAGCCAATAGTGCAACAGACAACTCCTCCGGCTCCTGCAATCGTCAAACCCACTCCAGAACCCACAGGTGAAGTCGAAGAGGACGACCCTGAGTATGCCCTATCAAAGAGCAACATCAAGAAGCTTGCTAAGGAGATAGCGGTTTCCAGGAAGAGACTTAAGACACAAAAACAACAAACAGGCAGGGGTAAGCGCAAGCTTATTCTTGACTCGTCCGACGATGACGAGGAACTCGCAGCCGCGGCTATCGACATTGTCGAAGATGCCCGTGCTAATAAAGTATCGGTTGAAACCCAGTTTCAACGATATATTGAGGCAGGCACCCCAGAAGGTAGGCCCAAGAAAGCTAAAACACAACAGACACCTGAAAACGTTGTCGACCTTGTGTCGACCCCACCTCCTCCATCCCCGACGCGTGTGGTCGAAGAACAAGCACCGGCAGAACAGTTGGGCGACCCCATGGAAGACTATCAAAGAGCAATTCTGGAGGCACTAAGAGCCAGGGCCGACAAAGACGCTGAGCTTAGATCCTTCTTCGCGACGCTGCCTACACTGTTCCAGTCGGCAGAGACCATACGAACGACAACTCCTCTTAAAGCACACAAACAAATCTACGCCCAAGAAACAACGACATTCACTAGGATCGACGACAGAGGCGACGTGATTGGATCCATCCACTCTGTCACGGAGCAAATTGTCGCCGACGCCCAGAACGAACCACCCACGTCACCATCGGAAGCAGGTATCTCTTCTGAACAAATCCCACCAAACAGTCCCATCACCCTTTTGTCCCCCACTCCGTCTCCACCTCCGCCACCATCATCTCCACCACCTCCGCCACCCCTTGACTCACATCCAAACCCACCATCATCCTCACAGCCAGAAGAAGTCATACCAACTCCTCCAGCAGCAAAACCACCGTCCACCATACCCCCTCCTCCTCAAAAAGAAACTCCCCCGACTTCTCTACCACCTCCCCAAGCAGAGCAGCCCTCGGCCTCCGTTCCACCAACTACAGATCCCACTTCAACAACTGCAAGTACCCAAGAGCCACAGACAGACACTCAGAAGAAAAAGAAAGACCATCATAGACCATCTGTCCTGAAGATTAGCTTAAAAGATGCAAGTTCGCTAACCGACTCAGAGGTCGACCAACTACTCAAAACTTTGGCCAAAGAGTCAAAGAAGAGGACGGTCACCAAAAGTAAAGAGCTCAAAGACAAGGAGGCAGAACAGGTCAAGTTTCTCGGCAAATGCAGGTCTCTTGCACAATCTGTTGTCCCAGGCCCGGTCGAAGACGCTACAGATCGACCTCTGGAAAGGGCATACTAGCTTTTTGAAAGCCTGGTGTCGACTATACAAACACATCTCCAAGAGACTAAAGCAGAACAAAAGGAAGAGACCGCCCGACTCCTCTTGACCCAGCACACCGCATTTTCAGAGGCTTACAAAGTTTTACAGGACCATATGGAGGAATCCATTGTTACTGAGGAAGTACTGAGAGACTGGCCTACTCATTATGGGCAAGTCTATCATCAGACCAGGCAGACAAGGCAAGGTATTCGGGCCTTGGAGGGACGTAAGTCGACGGAGGCAGAAATGAGGCAAACTATTGACAAGCAGATTGTCATGGAGAATAGCAAACTGGTGAAGCTGGAACGAGAATCTCATCAGTGGGTTCAGCAAGCCCTTCCAAACTTAGAGAAGGTCGACAACATCTGCCCGCAGATGAAAAGACTCCTTGATGCTGCAAAAGAACAGAACCAAATGTTGGGCCCCAACATGGAGCACATTGCAGAAATGCCCATGGCAGGAAAGATGTCGGTACTTTCAAATCTAACTACTCTGATGATCGACATCCAGAAGGCCTTGCAGACCTGGATAGATTTCCAACACTAGCTTGCTGTCACTGCACCAACAATAGTCGAAGTATGCATCCAAGGAAGACCGACTATCCGTCTGTACAGTCCACCTCAGTAGCCGTTGCAGGGTTCGACAAAACAAACATTTTTTTTTGTACCTCCCTGTTTCTTCAGGACGAAGAAACGTTTTGTTCGTGGGGGAGATGTAGAAGGAGCAAGTCGACATAAGTCGCCTTGAACGAAAACCGACTTAGTCAGCCGACTAAGTCGATGGACCGACTAAGTCGGTCGACCGACTAAACTAGTTAATTAAGTCGGCTAACTAACAGTCGTGTCGGTTCACCGAACCGACAGGTAGTTATTCTGTAACTGTTTGTAACTTGTATATATTAGGCTGTTGAGCCACACAAGAACTCAGTTCAGTTCTGTGCTTTGTATGAACTCATTGTAATAAAATATTCTGTTCTATCCTATCTGTTCTTGTCTTCTGTCTCTGTTTATAATTGTGTATGTTTTAGTGTGTATTATTGGTAACCTTATGTGATCTGTGAGATTACAACAGATATCACAGTTCTATGGGTAACTGTCCAAACCATGTTTCCGCAGTTTGTGCGGGAGGGTGTTTTAAGTCCTTGGACCTACACCAAGGTTTCCAATGAATATGGGGAAGTTGGGTTGGTGGTTTGCACATTCTCTGTCACACAGGGTATGATGTGCCCTTGTTTATGCAATCTTATGCAAATGCACACTGAACATACATCACAGACATATTCATTACTTGAAATACAACATTCATACAGTAAGTATGCACTTTTCTAAGCTACTCAACATTCACAAACATACACAACATGTAATGTGGAAACCCATCCGGGGAAAAACCACAAGGTGCTCTTCATCTGGCATTGGCATGAGGAAATAGATGCACCTTTTGTCTTTACATAAATCTATAGACTCTGTTCAATATCTTCTCTTCTATCTCTACATACTCCTTCTCCCTCTCATGTCTTTATTATTCTCTTTCTTTATCACTCTACTCTACTACTACTCAGTGATCCGCACACAGGCTGGATCGACTCAACCTTCTCTATCTATCTACGCAATCAACTGCAGAACCACTACTCTGATGCACACATCGACCTAGAGTCAGTAACAAAAACTATCTACGTCTAGTCTAGCTCCATCCTCTCTCCCCATATTCTAGACTCTTACTCAAAACCTTTTGTATCAACTAATCAGATCAAGTCTAAACAAGAACTAGCTAACAGGCTAACTGGTTAACCAGCTAACCCATTTACAGCTTGGGTTTATCCTTTTATAGCCTCATTATAGACTCGATATAATCCCATACATGCTTGTTACAGACTCAATAATGACTCGATACAGACTCTAACAGGGTCAGCTTCAGTTGCTATCCCAACGAACTCACTATCCTTAGCCCACAGCCTGTGTTTCCTATTCTAGCACTATATGACCAAAAATGCATTATCAGCTTGACTTACAAAATTTCCTTTATGCGTGTGGTTTTCATCGGCTCCAATCAAGCTCGTACCTAGGATCGCTAAGAGCTACTACTTCCTCAGCATCATGCCTTACTGTCACTTTCTAGCTCTTACCTTATATGTACTCCTGCTTCTGCGAATATTCTACCATGTCATCACATCTCTTTCTCTATCATTCCTTCGTAGCTTACAAAACTGGTGCAGCTTCCTCATCTCGCGCCTTCTCTTTACGTTTCTCCTTTTCTTCCTGCTTCTGTCGCAGTATCCTTCTCTTCTTCTTTGATGTTGTTTCCTATGTCGTAGGTCCTTCCTCTTCTTCCTTATACTCTTCTTTCCTTACTTAGGAAGAATTCTATATGAATTCCGCCTTTCTATCTCGGGCCCAACAATGACATGAATGAGGAGATGGACTCATTAGTAAGAAACCGGACTTGGGATTTGGTTTAGTTTCCTGTAGTTAAGAGAGCACTTCAAAATAAATCTATTTAGAGGTTGAAGGAAGAAGATGGAAGAACGAACAAGTACAAGGACAAACTTGTTGTAAAGCGGTTTGCACAAAATAAAGGTATATATTTTGATGAAATACTTTCTTCTATTGTTAAAATGAATTCAATTAGGACTATTTTAAGTCTAGTTGTGGTAAAATATTTGTGTCTTGGACAGTTAGATGTAAAAACAACCTTTTTCTATGGGGATTTGGAGGAAGATATGTATATGCAATACCCATAGGGGTATAAGGTCAAAGGGAAGGAGAATTTAGTTTGTAGATTGAAGAAGAGATTTTATGGCATGAAGTAAGCTCCAAGGTAGTAGTATTTTAAATTTGACATGTTTATGACAGAACAAGGTCATTGTGGATGTCATTTTGACTACTATGTTTATTTCAATAAACTAGATAATGGAAGATATATTTTCTTGTTATTGTATGTGGATGAAACACTTGTTGCAAGGTATAACATGCAGGATATAAATATGCTCAAAAGGAAATTGGATAATTCATTTGTGATGAAGGATATGGGTGCTACAACAAAAATACTTGGTAGGAGAATAACAAGAGACATGAAAAATAACAATTTGACATTGTTTTATCATTACTGAGACTGGTCCTGATCGGTTCGTTCAGTCAAAAGGGCGACATGCACGTGCTGTGCGAGGAGTTGGAAAATTCATATTCCAACTTAGTCATGGAGGATACATTGATCAGGAAGGGGTCCTCTTTGTTCCAGGGATGAGGGTAAACTTGCTCTCGGTCTCAGCCCTGGAATATGCACGGAATTCGACATTGTTCTGGAGGGGACATGTGTATATTTTTACAGATATATATGATCTGGGACATGTTTATATATACTCGAAGAGAGAGGGAATTATTGATGCATAGTTGATTGGTGATCAGTTCGGTGAGCTGTACAAGTTCAGTGCACAACCCATGATTGATGATTCAGATGAGGATTAGAAGGATCCTAAGAATGCAGTGGCGCCAAGGGTACAGTCTCGAGTTCCGATGGAAGAGAGAGGGAGTTTCTTCTGAGTACTGGAAGGAGGATCAACTAGCATGAGCGAACCAATTCTCAAGAGTGGTGAATTGATTCTCCTAGGAGCTCAGGGTTCAGGGTGGCTTCCAGAATGTCATCTTCATATTCAAGTTCACTGGAGGTTCTAGTGTCAATTCCAGGTTCAGAGGGAGATCCTACAACAAACAGTGTAATGGATTTGAGGACGAGACCTGTTGATGATGGTAGTGAATACCTCCCTCTCTAAGAGGGAGTATTAGAGATTTAGCTCTCAAGGCACTATGCATGTTTTTGTCTTGTATGCGGAAGTGATCATGCACTAGCTAGGCTACTTTACTTTGTAATGTTGTTTTATAAAGTTTAAAGTGACTCTTATGTAAATGGTACTTTTTATAAAGTATTCCCTTGTTTTAATTTTATAAAGTGACTTAATGAGATAAAGTGCACTTGGTTCATAAAGTAAATGTGAGTTTATTAAAATTAAATGTAACCGCTTTTGGGGGGGGAGTTTCTCAACCCTTGATCTTGAAAATGAAAGATTTAATCTTGGCCTTTGGATTTAGGGATTGGGAAGGTGAAAATTCACTCTCAAGTTATAAGAGAGATCCTAAGGTAGTGTGCAAGACAAGTTGAAAGAAAGCATTTCCAAGAGTGAGCATTTGGATGAGTTATTTGCAAAGAGAGAGGGAGCTACAATTTTTCTCAAGTGGGCACGAATCCCAAGTAGATTTTTTTTTCTCAAGAGGGCATGAATCCCAAGGAGATGGGAATTTTTCCAAGGCATTTAGTTTCTGTTGAGTTGTATTATTCCGTACAGTTTGGATGGTACAACAGTGGCACATATTCTGAGAAACAAATTCTGGGCACGATTTTTGAGAAGTGAAAAAAATAAAGCATAGAAATCTGTACAGTTTGTACCAGTCCGTACTGTCTACTGGGTATGGAAATTGAGATGGGCACAGAATTTGAGGTGGACACATAAATTAAGGTGGGCACAAAAATTGAGAAATATGGTACAGTCATTAATGATGAAATAAATGTTGCTGTAAATTATTTTCTTCTTGATAAATGTTGCAAGAAAATTCTCTTGGACTGGTTTTCCCCAAGGTGGGGTTTTTCCAGGGTCACATTGACCAAAAATATACTATTTTATGGGTTTCTCAGTATGTTGTTTTTTTATGTGTATTTTCGCTGCTACAGACTTAGTTTTTCAGTGTTTCAGCTTCATGGTTGTTAGGTTTTATGCATGTGAAGTATTTTTACTTAATAACAATTAAAGTCTGAAATCTGGGTATAACTAAGTGTTTGGAAAAATTCTGATTTTTTGTCAATATTTCTACAAAACATTCTATGCATCCAAACAACTTGACATGTAATGCTTGTAGTTGCTACATACTCTGCTTATGTTGATGAAAAAGTTAGAATGGGATGTTTCTTTGAACCCCATGAGACAACACCTGTACCAAAATGAAATGTATACCAATATGTGACTTTCCTATCATCTATTCTTCCTCCATTATCACTATCAGTGTATCCAATAAGACTGAATTTTTTTTAAGTAGAATACAGTATGTCAAATTCTTGTGTGCCATTCACATACCTCATAATAATTTTTCCTTCCTTCCAATGAGAGTCCTTTGGTGACTCCATAAACCTTCAAAATCATACTTACTCCATACATAATATCAGGCCTTGTTGAAGTTAGATACATAAGTCTTCCAACTATCCTTTTAAACAGTGTGAGATTTACAGTGGATCCATCATCATCCTTGCTCAATTTCAAACCTGTTATTACTGGTGTTGGGGAATACTTACAACTTGTATTAAAAACTTTCAGGACTTCATTTGAATACTTGTACTATGATATAAAAATACCACATTTGGATTTATGGAATTCAATGCCCAGAAAATACTTCATAATCCCCAAATCAGTCATTTCAAACACATTCTCCATGATTGATTTAAAATCTTTTATGCCAAAATCACCTGTAAATATTAAGTCATCTACATACAAGAAAACAATTAACATGTTACCTTGCTTGTTGACTTTGATGTACATCATTGGTTCACATTCACTTCTTTGAAATCCATTTTGAGTAAGATAAGAATCGATGTAGTTGTACCAAGTTATAGGAGCTTGCTTTAATTCGTAAATTGCTTTATCAATATGCACACTTTGTTTTCATGTCCTTGAACCTCATAGATTTGTGGTTGTTTCACATACATGTCCTATTCCAAATAACCATTTAGTGCATTTGCAGACTTAACATCCATTTGATAAACAAGACATTTGTTGTGCTCAACTACGGACAAAATTGTTTTGACTGTATCCATTCATGTAATAGGTACAAAAGTTTCATTGAAATCTATGTCATGATGTTGTTGAACCCTCTTACAACTAATCTTTCCGTGTGCTTCTACACATTTCCATATGCATATTGCTTGGTTTTGTAAATCCATTTGATACTTATCATATCCTTCTCTTTAGGAACATCTACTATCTCCCATGTTTGATTCTTCTCAATGCATTCTATTTCTTCATCCACAGCTTGTTCCTGTTATAGCTAGTTTTTGTTTTCTATTTTTAGACCATATGCTTATTTTTAAAACACGGTTTTTCCTATTGCTTTAAAATTTTGAGCTTGGTTTTTAAAGTATTTTGATAGCATAGTTATTTTTATTTTTGATTTTATAATTCTTCTTTTTAAATTTACTTTACTTAGTTGATTTCATAGTTTTAATGGGCTTATAGGGTGTATGCATTTCTGAAAGGTTGTAAAGAGATATCATAAGGTTTTATCAAAGGTTGATTACAAAATTTAACCCTTTGTTTTTAAATTTTTTTGTCAAAAAACATTAATCAGAGATTCCTGTAGCACAAAGACAGAAATCATGAACTAGAGCGCTACAAGAAAGTCGTGGCCTTCAAAAAATCGTAAGTTTGCTCGCGAGTTTTAAAATTTGCAAATGAGGGGAGTTTTTCCACATCTGTAAAGGAGAAAGATATGTGTTTAAACCTTACTAATCATTTTGATAAGTGTTTGAGTTAAGACAAGAATGATTCAAACAAGTTGCAGCTGTCCGGAATGTGGGAAATTGAGATCCTTTAAACAATAATGGTGGTGCACGATGGGAGTAATTCAATGTGAGTTACAAATTTCTTGAATGTATGAAAGCTTACAGAGACCACGCTGATATCTAGCAGTCCGTGATTGGAAGATATTGTGAGGAAGGCGGTTAGAGGTTTAAGGTTTGCAGAGTAATTGACTGGCGCAGTAGTGGCAGTTGATGAAAGAGCTACGAAAGCTACTGGACACCTGGGAAGACAAGATAGTAGCTGCAACAACTGTATCTTCTTCCTCCTCCTCCTCCTTCTTCTTCTTCTTCTTCTTCTTCTTAGGACACTGAGAAGCAAAGTGTCCATACTGGCTACAAGAAAAACATCAAACTTTGCTCAAGTCCTTCTTGGACTTCTTCTTGCTCTTAGAAGAAAGAGCAACATTCTCTTCACTAGCACCCTCCTTCTGTCCACTACCTTGATATCGTTCCCAAATCTTCTCCAATTTGGAAGGTTTTCTTGAGCAACCACACACTTCAAAAAGAATTTCCATTTGTTAGTGAATCCTTTCAAGGCTATCCACACTAACTCAGAATCAGGAATGACTTCTCCAACTGTAGCCAGCTCATCTTTCACTTGGGCCACCCGGGTAAGAAAATATGCTACACCCTCACCCTTGGCCATCTTGGTTCCCAACAATTTTTCCTTGAGAGCGATTGTCCAGTTCTCATTTTTAGCCTCATACAAGCCTTTCAATGTATTCCACATTTCATAAGTAGTCTTCTTCTTAGCTACGTGTGGAATAAGGTGGTCCCTTATACCATCAAAAATCAATCTTTGGGATTTGGCCTCTTTTACCTCATGACTATCGAAAGCAATAGGATCATATGCAGGAGGAGTTACCATTGTGGTAACTATGGTCCATAGTCTGGTTTCTTTAAGAACAACAATCATCCTAACTTTCCATTGCAAGTAGTTGGACATACCATCCAACCGATCCTCATACCTAATGCATGCAACCATCTTTGTTATCAAAGAAAAAAATAGACCAACTAAAGAACAATATCTTCACTCTTCCCCACCACCTGCAAGTCACATCCAAATAAGGTTTTTCCAACACACAAGTTGTTAAAAAACACAACAATAACCCTTTCCCAACAACTCAACACCACTGATGTCCCCACAATCAGCTTTAATCTCAGAGCCTCAGCTCTGATACCATGTAGAAATATTGACAAAAAATCATACTTTTTTCGAACACTTAGTTAAACCCATATTTCAGACTTTAACTGTCATAAAGTAAAAATACTTCACACGTATAAAACCCAACAACCATGGAGCTGAAACACTGAAAAAACTAAGTTTGTAGCAGTGGAAATACACATAAAAAAACAACAGACTGATAAACCCATAAAACAATAGATTTTTGGTCAATATGACCCTAGAAAAACCCCACCCCAAGGAAAACCAGTCCAAGAGAATTTATTTGCAGCATTTATCAGGTAGAAAAATAATTTACAGCAACATCTATTTCAGCATTAATGAGTGTACCAGATTTCTCGATTTTTGTTCCCACCTCGAATTCTGTGTCCACCTTGAATTTCGTGCCCACCTCGATTTCCATACCCAACAGACAATACGGACTATACATACTGGTACTGACTGTACGGACTTCTTTGTTTGATTTTGTTCACTTCTCCTTGAAAATCGTACCCATAAATGTTTTCTCGAAATCTGTGCCACTGCTGTACCGTACAAACTATACGAAAAAGTACAACTCAACAGAAACTAAATTCCTTGGAAAACTGCCCCGCTCTTTGGGATTCGTGCCCTCTGGAGAATTTTTTTCTCCTTGGGATTTGTGCCCACTTGAGAAAAATTGTAGCTCCCTCTCTCTCTGCAATAAACTCAGCCAAATGCTCACTCTTGGAAATGCTTTCCTTCAATCTGTCTTGTACACTGCCCTAGGCTCTCTCTTATAACTTGAGAGTGACTTTTCACCTTCCCAATCTCTAAATCCAAAGGGCAAGATTAAATCATTCCTTTTCAAGATCAAGGGTTGAGAAACATTTCCCCCCAAAAGAAGTTACATTTAATTTTAATAAAGTCACATTTACTTTATGAACCAAGTGCACTTTATCTCAGAAAGTCACTTTATAAATTAAAACAAGGGAATACTTTATAAAAAGTCCCATTTACATAAGAGTCACTTCAAACTTTATAAAACAACATTACAAAGTAAAGTAGCCTAACTAGTGCATGGTCAATTCCACATACAAAACAAAAACATGCAGAGTGCCTTCAAAGATAAATCTCTAACATGTTGAAGGATTTTTCACAGATCCAACAAGAACCCACAACAATATTCCATGACAATAGTTCAAGCATTGCACTACTAAAGAGCCATGTGTTCCACAAGAGAACCAAGCACATTGATACAAGGTATCATTTTATCATAGAATTGGTGAATAACAAAGAGATTTGTTTAGAATTTTGCAGGTCTGAAGATCAGCTCGAAGATATCTTTACAAAACCATTGGTAAGGGATACATTCAAGTATTTGCGAAGTTTCTTAGTAGTAACAAATTATGCATAGTAAAGTTTATGTATAGAGAAAGTTTCATCTCTGAAATTTTTGCCAAATTTTTGTTTTATGTTCACCATTTTCTCATAATTAAGGGGGAGTGTTGGAAATATTTTATTATGACCCGATTTTTTTCAAATCCTGATCAGCTCAATCATAGCCCATATAATTCCATTTTAGTTCGCGAGTCTAAAAGTTTAGTCAATCAATATGTCAAAGCATGGTGTTCATGTCCGAGCTTATTTAAATAGTTGCATAGTAGGTTAGAAGTAAAGTTTTTAAGTAAATCTCACTCATAAATTTATTTCAATCTTAAACTTGAAATTGGGCAGATTCCAAGAGCATTAGATGATTGTAACTATGTAAATGATATCAGAGTCATTTTAGAGATAGAATAGAATAGAAGAAGAAAAGAGTCGAAGGAGGTTGATGAGTTCAAGTTCATAGTTTCTAGAAATCACCGAGAGGGGAAGCTATATAAAGTGAAAATCCAAGTACAGGTTGAATATATGTGTATGCAGTTGTAACTACGAGTAAATCACAATAAACATATATCTTTTAGGCGTCATTTGAAAGTATGGTTCATGCCACACATATATTTATCTTAAAGTCCATAAATATCACATATATGATTTGTTTGTAAAGAATCCAAATATTTTGATATATTTTCACTCTTACTAAAAAGTAAATAGGATTCATTTGTGAAATTGAAACACACACAAATTTAGTACCATGTCCTAAAATATTGTACAAGAAACAAATTTCCGTGTTCTAGGTTCACAAAAGTTCACTAAAAAGATATTCATCCTCATATATGCCTCGTAAATACCCTTTGGTGAAGAAAATTGGATTAGTGATTTATAAAATAGTTATTAAAAATATTAATATTTCCATTCGTACCAAAATAGTGCAAAAGTTCTATCAGAACTCATCCCATGAACGTTGTGCAGTAATTAGCGCAGTAAACTGTAGATTGCGAGCAAAGTTAAAAGAGTATATTTGCGGCGTAAATTGTGCAATAAAAGATTATTGCACTATGACAAGTTGGGGGTGTTTAAGACAATTTTAAAAGACAAAATTCACTTATTGTCTCAAGAAATTTATTTTGAATTTATTTTATCTTTTTAAAGATATTTAAGATCATTTTTAAGACAAAATTAGCTTTAAAATTGCCTTTTTTCTTTTTAAGTTACTATTTTCTTAAAAAACTGATTGATGACAAAGGTAAAAGGATTTGTGGTTTTCCATGAACTTTTTGTTAGCCAGCGATAGGGTTTATGAACGACATGACTTAGGCAGTGATGATAAACACAGATACCATGCTTGAGATACTCGAAAATCGTTTTTGTAGTTGCAAGCTGAAAGTTGGAGGATCGATTGATGGATATGCCATACATGCTGTGGATTTTCTGGAAGCTCTGTCAACCGTTTATTCCATTGGTATATGTGATAGGAGTGTATATCATAGGTATTCTTTTCAAATATCTATATCAGTCAGTACCTGATATATCTCGCTCCCTGTCGTTTAAATATTTACTTTGCATTCAGCTCTGACTTTTCCTAGTGTCCAGAAGTAATTCTGCAGGTCTACTAATTTGTTCCGATTTCAGATTAGTGTGAAATAGTTACAAAATCGAGCTCAAAATATCTTCCAAGAGAGGGATATTAATTTAATTAGGTATCCAAATAGAATGGTAAAACCCTGTAGAATGTGCTTTGCATGAATCGTGTAAAAGGGGTACGAGCTATGTATAAAATTCTCCATCTGTAGAGGTAATTCGTTTAACTCGATAATCCCATGGTTAAATATTAGTTTGGATATCTTATCATGTCAAGTTGTCAACTTTTATTTCCAATGATTCATAGATAGAGATGGTTCTGGCCCTTAAACCCATTTTTTAGCATGACAACTAGCGTGTGTTTTGTATCACAGACTTCAGGTGTGCAACGAGGATTAATACACTTCTCATATAGTGGATGACATCGTTCGGGATTTCAAATTAGCATTCAGTCGCCATTCCATGGATGACCGAAAATTCTAGGTTTATTGCTTTCCCATGATCCCATAATGTAGTTTTTCACCCGAGAGAAAACAAATGATGGTTTTAGTTCGAAATCTTATCTTTTTTGTTTCAATTTTTTTTTTTTAATGTTGAATCTGACACAGGCCGTGAAGAACCTCAGCAAATCAATATTTTATTACGTGAATGAGTGTTACATATAAAGGAGATCAAAACCGTTATCTACAGTTAGATAACGAGATTATTAACTAACTAATAACTGAAATATTATTTACAATGTAATCCCGAAGTATTATTCAACATTCCCCCCTTAATCCGAAGGGACATCTGACATGCCAAGCTGCATTCTAAATTTTTCAAACTTTTCACGGCCCAATGCTTTAGTAAAGATATCTGCAATTTGCTCTGAAGTAGGACAATGTGTCAGATGAATGGTTTTGGCCTCAACATGATGTCGAATCAAGTGATATTTGGTGTTGATATGTTTGGTTCGATCATGGAATTTTGGATTCTTGGCCAATTGAATTGCAGAAGTGTTGTCAACAAAAAGAGGCGTTGAAGTCATTTGTTTCTCCTGCAAGTCTTCAAGTATTTTACGAAGCCAAATGATTTCTTTTGTGGATTGAGCTACTGCAACATATTCGGCTTCAGTTGTAGAATCAGCAGGAACAAATTGATTTCGTGATCTCCATGTGATAGTTGCTGATCCAATGTTCATCAAATAACCTGAAGTAGAGACCCCATGCTCTTTATCTCCATCAAAATCTGAATCTGAATAACCGATGAGATGAAAGTCTGAAACTTAAGAATATTTGATGCCATAAGATTGAGTGCCTTTTAAATATTTGAGCACTCGCTTTATTGCATTCCAATGACCTTCATAGGGATGATGCATAAACCTGGAAAGTATTCCTACAGCAAAAGTTATGTCAGGACAAGTAGTAGTAAGATAAATTAAACTTCCAACAAGCTGCCCGTACTTTGTTGGATCTTCAAATGAGCTACCTTCATTTGAGGTAAGTTTTAGATTCTGCTCCATTGGTGTTGAAACAGGGTTACAATCCTGCATACCAAATTTGTTCAATAACTCTCCAACATATTTTTTCTGAGAAATGAAAATGTGCTTTGGTTTTTGATCCACTTCAATTCCTAAATAATAATGTAATAATCCCAAATCTGTCATATCAAAAGCCTTTTTCAACTCTCTTTTGATAGATACTATATAATCGTCATTATTTCCTGTGATAAGTAAATCATCCACATAGACAACTAGATATACAACTGATCTTCCAACTTTCTTGACAAATAAAGTTGCATCATCTAGATTGAAGTGCCTATAATTCAATTTGAGAAGATGCTCAATTAACTTTTCATACCAAGCTCAAGGTGCTTGCTTTAAACCATATAAAGATTTGACTAATTTGCATACCTTATGTTCTTGGCCTTTGATAGCAAAGCCTTCAGGCTGATCCATATACACATCTTCTTTTAAGTCTCCATTCAAAAATGCGGTTTTAACATCCATGTGATGTATCTTCCATCCCTTTTGTGCTGCTAATGAAAACAAAGTTCGAATGGTGCCCCATTTAGCTATAAGAGCAAATGTTTCTGTGTAATCAACACCTTCTTTCTGTGCATACCCTTTTGCTACAAGTCTCTCTTTGTGTTTGTCAAGTGAACCATCTACTTTATACTTATTTTTATATATCCACTTGCATCCAATCGCTTTAGTTCCAATTGGAGGGTTCACCAACCTCCAAGTTCCATTTTTTATGAGAGCATCATACTCTCTTTGCATGGCACTTTTCCATACATCACTATTTACTGCTTCTTGAAAAGATGCAGGTTCATCAAATGCATGAAAGTTTAATTCACAATCTAATGTTACAAAATCATCATACCTTTTAGGAAATGTCTTAGTCCGCATTGATCTACGAACTTCTTGTTGTTGTGGTCTTTGCTCTGTTTCTTCTTTAAGAGCAGGTTTTGCATTATCCATGATACTTAGTTTATCCATTCCATTAACAATATCATCAACTGTCTCATTTTCTGTTTCATCAACTTGTGCATTAGAATCATCAACTTGTGTTTCATCAACTTGTGCATTAGAAGGAAATTCCAAAACTTGACCTTAACTTAGAACAGAAATTCTATCAAGCTGAGCAAGTTGTTTATCAATAGTGAGTGCATCTTTCTCAAACTCAAGAAATATAACATCTCTAGAAACAATAAACTTCCTGTTATCTTCATCATACAACCTATAAGCTTTAGGAGTATTAGAATATCCCAAAAAGATACACTTCCGACTTCTTGCTCCCAATTTATGTCTTTGTTGCTCATGAATCAAAGCATAACATGTGGAACCGAAAATTCTAAAATGCTTGACAGCTGGAAGATGATCATGCCACATTTCATAAGGTGTTTTGTTTTGTAGTGTAGCAGAAGGACATCTATTCTTAATGTAGACAGCACAAAGAACTGCCTCTCCCCAAAACATTAACTTGACATTTATAAAAAACATCATTGATCTTACCATATTTAAGAGTGTCTGATTCATATGTTCTACCACACCATTTTGCTGTGGATTATATGGAACAGTTGTTTGATGTTTAATACCATTCTCCTGCAAATATTTTTCAAACTCTTGAGATGTATATTCACCACCGTTAACAGTTCGAAGGTTTCCAATAGTAAGTTGGGCTTCATTTTTAATCCATAAGTGAAAATTTCCGAATGTATCAAAAGATTGAGATTTTGTTTTTAATAAATAAACCCAAGACATCCTCGTAAAGTCATCAATGAAAGTCATGATATATTTGTTACCATTTGCTGATGGAACGGGCATGGGCCCACATAAATCTGAGTGAACAAGAGCAAGCTTTCTTGAAGCTCGAAACATAGAATCATTAAAAGGTTGTTTACTGTGCTTGCCTAAGATACAAGCATCACATGGGGAAAGTTGTCTTGGAATAGTAGGAAGCCCTTGAACTCCTTTCTGTTTCATAATCTTGAGACTGTCATAACTAATAGGACCAAATCTTGCATGCCACAATAAGCTAGAAGATAAATTACTATTATGCTGAATCAAATTTGTAGAATTCTGTGAATTGGATGATGTACCATTCAACTTTAAAAGTTTGTTATCTTCCACTCCATTCATTACAATCTCATTATCATAAGCTCTTCTAATTTCAATGATACCTTCAAACATATGTATCGAATGATTTTGTTGTCTAATTTGCACAAGAGATATTAGATTTCTCTTCAATTGTGGAACATAAAGCACGTCAGAAAGTATATAATCAGCAAGTCCTGATAATTTCAATCTAACAGAACCAATTCCTGAAGGTTTTAACTGAGACTTATCTGCCAAATGTACTACCCCATCAATTTGATCACTAAAAGTTTCAAAGAAATATTTTCTAAAGGTCATATGACATGTGGCTCCGGTGTCCAATAACCAAGTATCATTCCATGAAAACGAAGTACTGAAAGCTTTTTCAATTCCTAGATTACAATGTGCAACAACATAATGTGCAGATTCGGGAGGGTTACCTTTATCATTTCCTTTATCTTGTACTTGCTCTTTCTTGTTAACAATTTTATCCCAAGAAGTTCTACAATAACTGGCAGTATGACCAGTTTTTCCACATCTATAACATTGTTTTTCTCCTTGATTAAATCTTCTCCCCTTTCCTCTGTACTGTCCTCTTTGTCCTCTACCTCGACCTTTGCTTCTATTTTCATCCTTTGCAAATTCTTCTTTTGATTTGTGTCCTTTCTGTGCAAGACACAAAGTTTCTTCATTGGGTTTAGACTCTTTCTTCCCAAATGCTTTCTCTCTTTCTGCAATTTTCTCAACAAGTGTTTCAAAGGTCATAGCTTTCATTTGGCCACTAGCTTGAAGTGATTCTAAATAATGAGTATATGTAGGATAAAGAGATTTAATAAATGCAGTAAGTTGAATGTCAACTTTTACACCAGTTGCATCAATATCATGAAAAATGGCTCTAATTTCAAAAGCAAGTTTCATTGGATCATTATCTTTTAACTTTAAGTTAAATAACTTCATTAACAATTGTATGATTTCAAGCTCAGAATGTGAATCATACAAATCTTTTAGTTTCTTTAATGCTTCCCAAGCACTTTTGCTAGAAACTAAATGCCTACTTACTTCTTCACTTACAGAGGCAATAATCAAGGCATAAGCCTTTTTGTCCTTTCTTTTCCATAATGCTAACTCTTTAGCATTAGTAGGTGGCACTGGTGCACTTTTATCCACTTCATTTATTGCTTCTTCATCTTTCTCATCTTCTAAATTCTCATTTTCACAAATTCCATCCCACATATCATTAAAAATAAGGGTATTTTTAACTTTACGAAACCATTTCTGATAATTTTCTTTTCCAGATAAAATAACTCCAACAATTGAAATTAAAGAATTCATTGAAATTTACTGTGTAGTAAATTTTTGTGTACAAATTAAAGTCTGATATATTATTTTCCTTTTAGCCAATGTTCTTTAAAATCTTTTTATCTTCTAAAAAGATTTCCCGAAAGGTTTAATATTTCAATTTAAAAAAAACCTTGCACTCAAATATAAATGGCTATTGAAAATTTTTATTTTCTAGAAAGAACCCCCGAGTGATTTGATAATTAATTTAAAGAAACATTTGCAAGAAAATATAAATGGCAGCTCTCTTCCTTTTTCTTTTCCCTTTAAAAAAAAAAAGAAAATAATTCTTCAAAAGAATTACCGAAACAATTTACATGCAGTCTCCTCTTAATGTGCAGTCTTTGTCTTTCTTCCACAATCTTTACTAAGCAACTCTCCTTTCTTCCTTTCTTGGTGATAGCTTCTTTGCTGGCTCCTTCTTTCCGCTGCCTTTGCTCTGATACCACTGACACAGGCCGTGAAGAACCTCAGCAAATCAATATTTTATTACGTGAATGAGTGTTACATATAAAGGAGAACAAAACCGTTATCTACAGTTAGATAACGAGATTATTAACTAACTAATAACTGAAATATTATTTACAATGTAATCCCGAAGGATTCTTCAACATAATCCACCAACATTAAGTTTTTGTTTCACAATATTGAAGAGGAGAAGATTCAAAGCTAGAGGTTTAGAACCCTAACCATGAGCTGCATATTGCAAATACTTAGCATTACCACACCCAGAGATGTTTTCCATCATATTCATTAATTCATGGACACTTATCCATATTTTGAAGAGATTTTATTCAAGTAGTTCCGTATCAAAGAAAAGAGCAATTCAGAAGGATGACAAAAAAGAGCGAGAAAGGGATGCTAACGAGGATGGGGAATTTTCCAAAGAATTGCATATCACAATTACTAAACTTTACCACAACCAAATATGTTTGCAGGATCAACTCTTTCAACCAGACATTTGTCCTTTCCAGCAATCCAAACTCTATTTCAGACAAGATGTTTCCAATTCAGTAACCCCATCTTCTTGCAAGGATTTATTATCCTTTGGAAATATCTACCAAGAAATACTTATATTTCACTCTCTGCTATCCCAATTGGATCAAGAGAAGAACCAAGGTATATGTGTTACCATTTGTAACAAACATCTTTGGGGCCTTAAAATAGGTGCGGAAGAAGACAAATATCAATGTTTCAAGAAAAAAAACACTTTTATCTTAGATCTGTTAGTAGAGGAAAAAACAGAGATGTTGTATTTCGAAATGCAAACTGCATTCTAGTTCTTTATTAATTGAATCCAAAGAGGTAAAATGAATTTTAAATTTTGGTAAAATCAACATCTTGGAAAGAAGGAAAGTGTATAAAAAGCATAGATTGGTTATATCTCAATCAATTAGATAGAGTGCATGTATATACAAGATCAATTGCATTGGTATTGATAATTTGATTGCTATGAAGTAAATCATTTTCATTATGACGGCCAATATTTTTTAGGAAGAAATCCCAAACTCACGATATTATTGATTTTTGTATGTAGGAAAGTGTTCTTCTAGGTGAATTTAGTCTTAGTCACTTAAAATGGGAAAATAAAATGACTCTTGCATTAAATGACTTAAGTTTAGCATTTAATGTGACTTTAGAGATTAAATTCAAATTTTGATAAATTTAAGTGGGTGAGTGAAATTATTTTTTTTATGAGAATTAAATGAGACCATTTATTCTCATCCATTGATCTACTCTAATCTCAACAACTAGATTAGATGGCTCCTCACCTACCTAGGGTTTATAAAAAAATCAAGGGAAAGGAAAAATACATTCATTCTTGTGATGAGAG
Organism: Pseudotsuga menziesii; assembly: GCA_001517045.1. Taxonomy (NCBI): domain Eukaryota; kingdom Viridiplantae; phylum Streptophyta; class Pinopsida; order Pinales; family Pinaceae; genus Pseudotsuga; species Pseudotsuga menziesii. The sequence continues at coordinate 156,062 of LPNX010579972.1, forward strand.
TGAGCGTGAAGAGAGAGTTGAGAGAGGCACAGAAATCGAGGCACTCTGTCTGAAGAGTAATTTTTTCAGTGGGCACAAAAATAGAGACAACATTTAATGTGTGGCACAATTTTCAAGGAGAGTATCGCCATCCGTACAGTATGGATTTTGAGCATAGATTTCGAGGGCAAAAACTGAGCATGAGTTTCGAGGAAGAACATGTATGTTTCCCAAGGCAGCAAACATGTTCTAGAGGCACGATTTTTGAGGTTGTACGACAACATTTATTATAGTCCATACAACACAAATTTCGAGGAGTTATGGCACATAAAATGAACGCAGAATTTTGCTGTGATTTCAAGCATGTTTTTTGAGAAGGAAAGGCACAAAAGTTGAGGCAACCTGTTGGGTTATTTTCTCTGGTTGAGATAAGTTGTATTTTGACTAAAAATGACTGTCTTGAATTTTTCCTAGAAGAAATAATAAAAAATCTCTCTCTCTGACTGGTTTTTCCCTTGTGGGTTTTTCCAGAGCTATTGGCCAAAAATTTCTGAGTATTGTGTGATTGTTGAAAGTGCATTTATTTATTTTCTGTCCTTGAAAATTTGAGTTACAACAGTGTTTACTTAAGTCTAGAAATTTATGGTATTTCGAGCCTTATAAATTTTATGGGTTGGGAATTTAACTAAGTTATTTTTTGACACTTAAACTGGAGGCTGAAATTGAGTAAAAACTTACATTGTATCAGAGCTGAGTGGGGAAGAAAATTAATTTTTGCAGACAGAAAAGTAATTTCCATATTTCAGATTTCAGAGATTTTCTTTTGACTGTAGCAACATTTGGTTGAAACTTGTTCTTTGAGAAATAGGTATTCAACCGGACTGAGAATGGAGGATAGGCTTGATGGGGCTGGGAATTTTGTCCCATGGAAATCTAGGATTTTGCTTGTGTTGGAGGAAAATGATTTGTGGGAGGAGGCAGTTAGAAATACTATAACTAATCCCATTTCTATTCTCGCTTCCACTGATGCGGTAGCATTGGATGCCTTCAACAAGAAATATATTAAGACTAGGAGGATTATCCTAGATGTTGTTAAAGACCATGGGATTCCACACATTTCAGGGAAGGATCATGCACATTAAATGTGGAGTGCTTTGAAAGGCTTGTTTCAGAGCTCAAACGAGAACAGGAAGATGGTTTTGATGGAGAAGCTGAAAAGTATCAAGATGGTCAAAGGAGTGGCTGTTATGATTTATCTTACTAGGATCTCTCATGTGAGAGATGAGCTTGCAGCAGTTGGTGTGGTTTTTCCTAGTGCTGAGCTAGTGCGGAAAACCTTGAATGGGGTGTCACAACCATGGGTTGTGTTTGTACAGGGCTTGGTGGCTAGGGAGAACTTACCTTCATGGGACAGGATTTGTGATGATTTTGTTCAGGAGGAGACTCAAAGGGGTCTTTTGCAGTACAGTGCTTCTACTAGTAGGGAGGATGAGGAGGATGTGTCTTTGACAGCAAAAGGGAAGAAGAAGAACAAGAAGGGTCCCAAGAAGGGTGGGGCCAAGTAGCAGGATGGGCAGAAGAAGAATATGAGCACTGTAAAGTGCTTTGCATTTCAGAATATGGGACACTATGATGAGCAATGTCCGAACAAGAAGAAGAAGAAGAAGCAATAGACAACAGCTTCAGTGGAGGCGATGACTTTGCAGCTAGATTTCAAAGAGAGATTTCTCTGTACACTTGGCATATTGATAGAGAGAGAGCATCTATTGTTAGTAGTGCGGATGTTGATAGAGAGAGGGAGTTTTCCTTGGTGACAGACCAGTCCTACAGTGCATCTACTTCCAGCACTTGGTATATTGATATCAGAGCTTCAAGCCATGTGACAGGTGCTCGTGAGATGTTCTCCAAGATTTCACAGAAATAGACTGATGTGGAGGTGGTGTTGGGAGATGACTCAGTAGTCAGAATAGTTGGGCATGGGACCATTACCTTTCAGAGGGAGTCCATGAGTCCCATGGTGTTGAGAGATGTATTGTATGTATTTGGACTGCAGAAGAACATGGTTTTAGTTTCCATGATTGAGGATTAGAATCTTAGGGTGTCCTTCCTTGATGGAAATGTGCATGTGTTTCCCAAGACTGCTGGACCATCTGCTCCAGTTACCATTGGAGTTAGATGTGGGAAATTCTACATGATCCTATTTCATCCTCAACATGCCTTGGCACATAGCAACGATAGTGAGCTTTGTGATCTTTAGCATAGGAGGATGGCTCACTTACATCATCCAACTTTGGGGTTGTTGAGACATATGGCTACAAGTTTACCAGAGTTCAGCACAAAGCATAGTGATGTGTGCAGGGGGTGTACTTTGGGAAAGTACACCAAGACTTCTTTTCCTATCAGTGATAGTAGGTCAATAGGGATTCTTGACTTGATACATTCATATTTGTGTGGACTGATGTCATTTGTTTCCTTGAGAGGATGTGAGTACTATGTGACATTTATTGATGATCATTCCAGGAATACCTGGATCTACTTCCTAAAGAGAAAGAAATCTGAGGAGGTCTTGCAGAGGTTCCAAGAGTTAAAAGCTCTTGTGGAGAACCAGACAGGGAGGAAGATCTGAGTTCTCAGATTGGATAAAGGGGGGAGTATACATCCAAGGTGTTTGATGGATATTGTAGATAGGAGGGTATTAGGAGGTAGTTGATAGTTCCATGCACTCCAGAGAAGAATGGAGTGGCATAGAGGAAGAATAGGTCTATTGTTGGATCATCCAGAGCTATGTTACATGACTAGTCACTTCCTTTCTTTCTTTGGGCTAAGGTATTCAACGCATCTGTATAACTTCAAAACAAGAGTCCCCATCGTGTTGTGGGGAATATGAAACTTGAGGAGTGTTTCATAGGAAAGAAGCCTAAGGTCAGCCATTTTCGCATATTTGGTAGTTTGACTTACTCTCATATCCCTTCTAAGAAGACGACAAAGTTGGAGGCCACTGCAGAGAAGGGAATATTTGTGGGCTATGATGAGACTTTTAAGGCCTTCCGTATTTACCTTCCTTCTCAAAGGAAAGTTGTTGTGAGGAGGAATGTGAAGTTTGAGGAGGAGCGGGCCTTCAGGAAATCGAGAGAGTTGGAGCAGGGAGAGTAGCAAGTTCCTGCACCTCAGCAAGTTACACAGGTACCATCAGTACAATAGACAGGATCACTAATTTCTAGAGTTACTGGACCACACAGTGCAGGAATAGGTTCACCAGGTTCAGTGGTTAATCAAGCAGAGTCTTTAGGAACATGTTTTGGGTCTCATATTATAGGTTCACTATATAGAGGATCAAGATCATAGAGTTCACTAGTTGTTGGTACGCCAGCTTCTAGTTCACATGTTACTAGGGTTTCTACCTCGGGTAGTTCTTCAGATGGGAACAAACTAGTGTGGGAGCAACCTACAAGGAAGAAGACACCTAAGTGGCTTCGAGACACCTTGAAGGAAGATTAGGAGTTTGGGACACCCAAAGAGCCAGTGAGGTCTATGTAGATGCCTGACAGATTGGGAATGCTTTTGATGGCTAGTTTATGTGATTTAGAGCCTTCTACTTTTGAGGAGGCATCCCAGCACCATGTTCGGCAAGATGCCATGATGGATGAGTGTCATTCCATCATGAAGAACGATGTATGGGAGATAGTTCCAAGACCTGAGGAGAAGTCAGTGGTGACTTCTCGATGGATTTACAAGCTAAATCATGTTGCAGATGGTAGTGTGGAGAAGTACAAGGCCAAGTTTCTAGTGGAGGGGTTTTCACATATTGAGGGAGTGGATTTTGATGAGAGCTTTGCATCAGTTTCTCAGTATACTTTGATCAGGGATTTGATTTCTATTATGGTGGAAATGGGTTGGAAGATCCATCAAATGGATGTGAAGACCACATTCCTCAATGGAATCATACACAAGGAGATTTATGCTGAAAAGCCTCAGGGTTTTGAAATTCATGAGAGAGAGTCTCATGTTTGTAGGATGAAGAAGCCTTGTATGGGCTGAAGCAATCTCCTAGAGCTTGGTACTCCAAGATCGATTCTTACTTGCAGCAGATGGGATTTTAGAAGAGTGAAACATATCCAAATCTCTATTTCATCATGGTTGGAGATGATCCGCTTATTCTTCTATTATATGTCGATGACTTATTTATCACAGGGGGAAATAATCCCATTGCAGCTTGCAAGAAGGATCTTGCTTCAGAGTATGAGATGACAAATATTGGGTTGATGCACTATTTTATGGGATTGGAGGTTTGGCAGGAGCCTGGACATATTTTCCAGGGACAGGGAAAGTATGTTGTTGATATTCTGAGGAGATTTAGGATGAAGGATTGTAGGATGATGTTGACATCGATGATCACCAATTGGAAGAAGATTCATGCTTCCGAGGGAGAGTTGCTGGATCCTACATTATACTGTCAGCTCATTGGTTCATTAATGTATTTGGTCAACTCTTGGCCAGATTTTTGTTTTGCAGTGAACACTCTCAGTCAATTCATGGTTGAGCCTAGGAGAGTGCACTAGATAGCTGCAAAACATGTGTTGCGATATGTATTAGGGACATTGGATTTTGTTCTGGACTACAGGAGGTCGGATGGGATTAGGTTGATTGGCTTCATAGATTCAAATTGGGTAGGGAGTGTGGCAGACCGGAAGAGCACTTCCAGATGTTGTTTCAGTTTGGGCTTGGTAGCAGTGTCATGGTTCAGTTGGAAGAAGAAGTCTGTTGCTTTGAGTTTTGCAGAGGCCAAGTATATGGTAGACAGCCAGGCCAGTTGTGAGGCATTATGGCTTTACAAGTTGCTGGTGAATTTATTTGGTCAGGAGCTGAGGCCTACGGTGATATATTGTGACAATCATAGTTGCATCCAGCTCTCTGAGAATCTAGTATTTCATGACCCGTCAAAGCATATTGAGATTAGGTATCATTTCATCCGAGATTATGTTCAGAGAGGAGCAGTGACTTTACAGTACATTTCCACTGATGAGCAGGTTGTAGATAGTCTGATGAAATCTTTGGGGAGGGGCAAGTTTGACTTCTTCAGAGACAAGTTGGGAGTGGTGCATAACACCTTCCTCGGTAAGAGGGAGTGTTGATTTTTGTACCTAGGAAAGTGTTCCCCTAGGTGACTTTATCCTTAGTCACTTAAAAGGGGAAAATAAAGTCACCCTTGAATTAAATTACTTAAGTTCATCATTTAATGTGACTTTAGAGATTAAAGTCAAATTTTGATAAATTTAAGTGGGTGAGTGAAATTATTTTTTTATGAGAATTAAATGAGAGCATTTATTCTCATCCATTGATCTAGTCTAATCTCAGCCATTGGATTAGATGGCTCCTCACCTACCTATGGTTTAGACAAAAATAAAAGGAAAGGAAAAATACATTCATTCTTGTGATGAGAGTGAGTGTGAAGAGAGAGCTGAGAGAGGCACATAAATCGAGACACCTTATCTGAAGAGTTTTTTTAGTGGGCACAAAAATTGAGACAACATTTAATGTGTGGAATAGTTTTTGAGGAGAGTATGACAATCTATATAGTACGGATTCTAAGCATATATTTCAAGGGAAGAAATTGAGCACAAGTTTCGAGGAAGAACATGCACATTTCTCGAGGAAACAAACAGGTTTTTGAGGCATGATTTTTTAGGATGTACGAAAACATTTATTATAGTCTATACATCACGATTTTTGAGGAGTTCTGAAACAGAAAACGAGGGAAAAATTTTGTTGTGATTTCAGGCAAGTTTTTTGAGAAGGAAAGGCACAGAAATTGAGGCAGCATTTGCATAGAAATCGAGGCATCGTACTGGGTTATTTTCTTCGGTTGAGATAAGTTGTATTTTGACTGAAAATGACTTTCCTTAATTTTTCCTAGAAGAAATAATAAAAACTCTCTCTCTTTGACTGTTTTTCCCCTTGTGGGTTTTTCCAGGGCTATAGGCCAAAAAATTGCTGAGTATTGTGTGATTGTTGAAAGTGCATTTATTTATTTTCTATCATTGGAAATTTGAGTTATAGTAGTGTTTACTTAAGTCTAAAAATTTATGTTATTTCCAGCCTTATAAATTTTTTGGGTAGGGAATTAAACTGAGTTATGTTTTGACACTTAAACTAGAGGCTGAAACTGAGTAAAAACTGACAAATACCAACAACATGAAGAGCCTGTTCTACAAAAATTAGGTTTGAAATGTTCCAGTGTTTCTAAGGATACAATTTGGGTTGCAATTCATGACATGCTACATAAAGTTTTTTTCTTATTCATATTTTATGGAGTCAAGATGCATCAAACACGAGAGAATTTAATATTTAATAAACCTAATTGATACATCATATCTTATGTATTTTTCCCTATGGATGTGTCTTGTCATTAAACCTCAATAAAATGTTCAAGTTAGAGGTAGTTTCTATACCTGAGAGGAACATATAAAACCTAGGTAGGAGGACATCTTCAACAATGTGTAAAATGCTCGAATAAAAAGGTTTACATAAAAGTAATTACATATTTTGCAGTCCTGAGGCGCATGGTGTAGATCCTGGGTATAAAAGATCTTCAATCATGCGATTCTTGTTAGATATTAATGTAGAAATGAATAAAATAGAAACATAATAAAATAGAAACATAATAAAATAGAAACAAATACAACTGAATCCATGTTTAGAAACAGCTGCAACCGAATCCACACTTGCCTTTATTTATTATTATCGGATCTATTTTTGTACGGATCTGTTGCTTGTGTGACAAGCTATACATGTAATGCAATTCCTCCTTGAAAGACAACAAGGTAAGTCTGAGAGCTTCATCTCTATTAAACTATGCTATACTTTAGTTTGGTATGAGAGCTCATATTGGGCATAAGAGTAGAGGAGGCGCCAGTCACGTTGAAGCTGATGTAGAGGAGAAACTGGTTCATTTGGGCCAAGTCTTTCCTTAAGGGCCAATACGCTTAGTTAGATATTGTCATGGGGGGTGAGAGAGATTGTGTTGGTTACTTGATAAGTGGTAAAGGGTTTTTGTGGAGGCATGACTAGTTTAGTTGGTGGCTGGGCCAAGCTCGTTTTCTTGTTGATCTGCGGCTTCAGACAAGTGTCGCTTTTCTCAAAGAAGGAGTTTGACAATTTCACTGATAGACATTTTTTAGGTATTTTTTTTTGAATTGTTTAAGGAATTTTACTGCAGAAATGTCAAATTCATTTGCAAATAATTATCTGAATGAAGCATCCAAGCTCGATGGTGATAATTACATTGACTCGAAAATTAATATATTGACTATTTTTGAAGCATGGAATGTATGGACTATTGTAAATGGAGATGAAACAAAACCCACAGGTGTTGCTGGTACAGAATGGGAGAAATGAGAAATGAAGGCCAACGTAATGTTACAGATGTCTGTCAAGGACAGCATAATTCCACACATAAGAGACTGTAAAATTTCCAAGGAGACCTGGGAGATTTTGAAAGGTTTGTATGTAACTACAAACTCAAATAGGATTTTTTTTTTGAATACTAAGCTATTGTCCATGAAAATGGAAGCATATGAGAATATTGCCACCTATGTTTCTAGAATTAAAGATCTATGTGATTAGTTAACTGCAATTGGTGATAAAGTTTCCAATTCTGACATGGTAACTATTACACTAAAAGGTTTAATCAGAGATTATCATGTCTTTATTTCAAGTGTAGGAGGTAGAGCAAAGCCACCTACATTTAATGAGTTAACAAGGATTCTTCTACAAGAAGAAGAGGGAATGAAGGTATTTGATATGGACTCTCGTACTTTAGAATTAGCATTAGTAGCCAAAGGAAACATCCATACAGGGGAAATCCATGGGACAAAAACAGAGAAGGAAAGTTTCAGCCAAGGAACATAGGTATGACTCAATCAAAATTTGATTCACATGATAAAAAAATGATGGTTGTTTTTACTGTGGGAAACCTAGTCATTATGCTAAAGATTGTTATAAAAGGGAAGCTAATGAATCCAAACGAAAGTTCATAAAACATAATGGAAATTATGTGAGAACTAACACATCTGCCAATGATGATTTTAAGAATTTAAAGTTGTTTATTTCTGAAGTTGCATTGTCTGCAGAAACTGATGATGAAAATGCATGGTTCATAGATTCAGGTGCCTCAGCTCATATGTCTTGTGTCAAAGAGTGGTTTGATGAATATCATGAGAGAACAAATGAAACAAACATATATTTAGGAGATAATATATCTCATAACATTCAGGTTTATGGAGTAATATGTGTGAATTTACCTAATGAACAAATGGAACAGATTCACAATGTGTTGTATGTTCCAGGAATCAAAAAGAATTTGATTTATGTTTCCTCAATAACTGATCAAAATTTGAATGTAGAATTTATGCAGTCTCATTGTCTTGTAAAGGATGTTCAAAATCATTATAAATTCATAGCCATAGGGACATGAATTGGAGGACTATATAAAATTGATGTAACAAAGTCCAATCATCAAGCATTAACATCTACAACAATGACAAATGAAGACTTAGGGCATCGCTGGTATGGACATCTTAATCAAAATGACTTAGTACTATTTCAGAAGAAATTGATGGTTGAAGGGATTCCTATTTTAAAGAATGAGCATATAGAATGTGAAGCTTGTGTGCTAGGTAAGAAAGATAGGGATGAATTTCCAGTGCATAAAGAGAAGAAATAGAGAGAGATAATTGAATTAATACATATTGACGTCTGTGGTCCCATGAAAACAATGTCACTTGGTGGTAAAAAATATTTTCTTATATTTGTGGATGACAGATCGATATTTACTTGGGTTTATCTTATAAGGAAAAATAGTGATGTATTTGAATATTTTAATGAATTTAAAACTATGGTGGAAAAGCAAATAGGAAAATGCATTTAGATTCTCATATTTGATCAAGGTGGAGAATATGCCTCGAGAGCTTTTAAAATATACTGCAAGAACAATGGGATCATTCAACAATTCACAGTTCCTTCTACACCACAATCAAATGGTGTAGCTGAAAGGAAGAACAAGACATTAGTGGAATGTTCTCGTAACATGTTAAAGGTAAAAATATCTCTAATGGTTTTTGGGCAAAAGACATTAATATTGTTGTTTATTTAAAAATAAAAGTCCAACTAAGATTCTAGATCTAAAAACTCCTTTTGAATTCCTTTATGGCTATAAACCTAAAGTTGGTCATTTAATAGTATTTGGTTCCAAGGCATTTTCTCATAGTCCCAAAGATGAGAGAAGGAAACTTCATGCAAAATATATTAAATGTACATTCCTTGGCTATTGTGATGATCATAAGGCATACAAACCGTTTGATCTTAGTACACATAAGCTCATAGAAAGCAGAGATGTGATTTTTCATGAGAATACAGATGATGAAATAAGTAAATATGATGTTTGGCATAATCCTAATGACAATGATGTTCATGTTACAATTGATCTAGATGGTGAACAGGAACAGGTAGAAGAACATGTACACGAGAAAAAACAGTTACAAGAACAAAGTGGAAGCAACATGGATACTACAAACACTCCTCTCAAACAAGATCCTACACCTGAGAAAATAAGAAGTGAAAGTGAACAAAGTGGTGGACCGCAGAGTAAGTGATGATGAAAAATTCAGGTACCCTCTAGGTATAAACATTATGCATTGATGACACAAGTAATGAATATTGAAGAACCGGTTAAGTATGAACAAGCCAAAAATCATGAGGTATGGAAAAATGTAATGAATGAAGAATATGAAACATGGGAATTAACAGAACTTACTAAAAAGAAAGTTCCCATAAGATGTAAATGGTTGTATAAAACCAAATTTCATGCAGATGGAAGTATTTCCAAATATAATCCAAATTAGTTGCACGAGGATATTCACAAAAGGAAGGAATTGATTATGAAGACACTTTTGCACATGTAGCTAAGTTAAATACAATAAGAGTTACGATTGCGTTAACTACACAACACAATTGAAAAATACATCGGTTAGATGTTAAATATTCATTTCTAAATGGTGATTTAAACTAAGAAGTTTATCTGGTTTAGCCTAAAGCATTTATAAAGAAAGGACATGATTCAGATGGAGATCAATGGCCACCCACCTACTCCAATTGTCCATTCTGGTAGTTTCCTAGTTATTTTTCTACGGTTTTACAAGGGGCTCCTCTAAAACCAAATCATCCACACAAAAATTACAACCCTCTTGGGATGCCAAAGAAAAGAAACCTCTTCACTTAAGAAAATGTCGCACCAGGAGATCAACTCAACCCACAGTTCAAGATATGATATGGGATTCGACGTAATGGAGAAAATTTCCTCCTAAGGAGGGAGGATTGATCCAAATGGATATCAGTGGCCACCCACCTACTCCACTGGCTCAAAACAATTTTCCATTGTGGCAGTTTTCTAGTTCTTTTTCTACTATTTTTCGGGTCCCAAACTTCTGGGGCTGTTTTGAGGCTCTAAACGACGTTTTTTGGCAATTCAAGTGGCCAAATGGTTGCATATGTCATGCATTTGGACAACTCAAAAGTTGTAAATATTGGATATATATTTCCAATAAGATATCGAGCGCCCAAATCAGAGATCGTATGCAAAATTTATGACCCCATGAAGTCAACTGTTCAACTTACCACCTTGGGGCCGCAAACTTTATGACGGTTCATCTTCTAAGGTTCTGTTTGGAATTTTTAGGTTCTTTCCCTCATCCTTGTTATAAATAGGCCCCTTTAACCTCATTTTGTATTCATCTTGGCACAAATGAGCATAGCAGCCACATCTCTTCTCAGATATAGCTACCGACATTCTAGCAATTGTATTACAATATATTCTATTTTCGCCAATAGAATATGTGTTTCCTGTATCTCTGTTATCTTTGCAAAATGTCTGTGTTTATGATGTTATCTTTGTTACTTCATTTCATTCTCACATAAATATGGATCAGTGGTATCATAGCAATATGATCTTTGATTGTTTCTTAGTGCATGTCCACAACGAGGTCAAGATATAGAGAGTTTGGTCTCGAACTAGTTTCACTTGATCACTCTCACCGACCCAATTGACCTCCCATGGCAGAAGAAAAGAGGGATTATGGAGTAGGAGATCCTATCAAATCTTTGCTCAAGGAATCCCTCACATGACAGAGGAATCAGATGATGGATAGTTTCATCCAAATCCTTCTACAAATTTCGGCAGCGGTAAGTGCATCTTGACTGAGTAGGCAGTTCAGGGATGCAACTCCCTTCAAGGTACAAGTTAACTTTGATATTCCTTTATTTGAAGGCCAGATCGATGCAGATGCCCTATATAATTGGTTGAATGTTCTAGAAGGGTATTTATCTATCCATAATTTGTCCAACAAGGAAAATATCACCTTTTCTCTCCTTAAGGCAGTCCCCCATGTCCAAAATTGGTGGGGTACTTATTGGGAGAAAAACTCATCAAACGAGTCTGGAATGTTTGAGACAAATACCACTTGGCCCTCTTTCGTAGATACTGTCAAGGAACAATATTACCCTATGGGAAACTATGATGACCAGTACACCAAATGGACCATACTATGTCAAGAGAGGAACCATACATTATCGGAGTACACCAACAAATTTCATACATTGCACACAAAGTTGGGTATAAAGGACTTTGAGCGACACTTGATTCTGAAATATCGCAGTGGTATTCATCGGTACATCCGAACTGAGATGGACTTCCTCGACATATATTCAATTCGATTTGCCTATTAGTATGCTGTCAAAATTGAGGATAAATTTTGACAAAAGAACAAGCGAGACTCTGGACCTACGAATCCATCACAGAAGCAAGGCAAGGGAAACACTGGCCCGCAAAACACAGGAAAAGGAAAGGAAAACTAGTCGCCATCACAAGAAAAGAAGGGGGATGGAAAGACAAAGAAGGACACCAGGAAGTGGTGAGAATTTCATAAAATCCCTTGGCACAAAATTGATGAATGTCTCTCAAAGCAGTCATTGGTGGCCGAGATCAAATCTTTAGGATCAGATCGCGATTCTGATTCCGAAGCCAATGCCACAACCACAGACAATGGGAAGGAGATAATTGATGTAAACTCCATTGCCACTATTTCTACCACACATATTCAACTAGAGGATCCTAAAGAGTCAGAGGTAGAGGAGCGCCTCTTCCACTTGCAGATGTGGGTGAAGGGAATCCCACTACATTTCGTTGTTGACAATGGAAACCAAAAGAAATTGATCTTAGTAGAAGTTGTTAAGAGGTTGGAGCTTCCGAAAACACCACACCCACAACCCTAAAATATTGGTTGGCTAAGCCAAGGATGAGGTATCCACATTACTTATAAATTCCTCCTTCCATATGGCATCAAGTATTTCAAAGACATGGTACTGTGTGATGTGGCCCCACTTGAATTTTGCGATGTTCTTTGAGGATAGCCATATATGTGGAAGTGTCATGTTGTATATGATTTAAGGACTCACAGTGTCATTGTTACTCTAGAAGTAAAACTCTATTGGATACCAGAGATAGTTGCACCTAAAAAGTCTCACAAGGTAGGAAGATAAGCTCCCACATCATAAAATTATTTCTCTTCACAATTGTGTCTGAAGGAGAACATCATATTACCTCCACACCCTCAGCACAGGCTATCTATTCTCAACAGACATAATAAGAAAGAAGAGTCATTGTTTCCTCATAAATCTGAGTACCTCTAAGATTCAAGGCCACGCATTCAAGGGGATCCTCCAAAAATAAATCATCCACATATCAATTACAACCCTCTCGGGATGCCAAAGAAAAGCAACCTCTTCACTTCTGCAAATGTTGCACGAGGAGATCAAATCAACACACAGTTCAAGATATAATATGGGATTCGACACAATAGAGACCATTGATTTATAAGGAGGGAGGATTGATCTAGATGGAAATCAGTGGCCACCCACCTATTCCACTAGCTTAAAACAATTGTCCATTGTGGCAGTTTCCTAGTTATTTTTCTACGGTTTTTCGGGTCCCAAACTTCTGGGGCTGTTTTGAGTCCCTAAATGAAGTTTTTTGGAAATTTAGGTGGCCAAATTTGTACCCTTATGATGCATTTTTCTAGATTCTAAAGTTGTAATTCTCGGAGATATCTTTCCAATGAGATATCAAGCGTCCAAATCAGAGATCGTATGCAAAAGTTATGACCCCGAGAAGTTGATTGTTCAATTTACCACCTTGGGGCCGCAAAATTTATATGATTCATATTCTAGTGTTTTGTTTTGGAATTTTGAGGTTCTCATCCTCATCCTTGTTATAAATAGGCCCCTTTGGACTTATTTTGTATTCATCTTGGCACAAATGGACGTAGCAGCCACATCTCTTCTCAGATATAGTTACCAACATTCTAGAAATTGTATTACAGTCTGTTCTATTTCTACCATTTAATAGAATATGTGTTTACTGTATCTCTGTTATCTTTGCAAAATGTTTGTGTTTATGATGCTACCTCTGTTACTTCATTTCATTCTCACATAAATCTGGATCAGGACAAGAGGATCTTGTCTGTAAGCTAAAGAAAGCTTTATATGGTTTGAAACAAGCACCTAGATCTTGGTATATTAAGATTGATTCATTCTTTTCTCAGCAAGGTTTTGTGAAAAGCAATAATGATCCTAATATGTATATCAAAAAGGATAAAGAAGGGAATGTTGTTTTGATATCCTATATGTGGATGATTTGACTATCACAGGCGGTGCTTCTCACTTGATGAAAGATCTTGGTGAAATACATTATTGTTTAGGTTTGGAAATATGGAGAGAAGTCAATAAAACAATGATCTCTCAAAGTAAATACACAAGGGAAATACTGGAAATATTTAATATGAGTGGAAGCAAGCCAGTGACAACACCTTTAGAACATAATGTTAAGTTATCTAGTGTAGATGAAACTAAATAGGTAAATGGTACTTTGTATTGACAGTTGGTGGGAAGTTTAAACTATCTCACTACTACCAGGCCAGATATAGCATATTCAATCAGTATTCTTAGTCAATTCATGGCAAAGCCACTTGAAATTCGCTGGGTATATGCAAATAAATTTCTTCGTTATATGAAAGGAACTGTTAATTTCGGTATTATGTATACTGATAATTGTGATGTTAAGTTGACAGGTTACTCTGATTCATATTGGGATGGAAATCATGATGACAGGAAATCAACTTCAGGTTATGCGTTCAACATAGGTATAGGGGTTGTGTCATGGAGCAGTAAGAAACAACCAACAATTTCTTTATCATAAACAGAAGATGAACACTAGTGGAAAATTAGAGATTAGTGACCAGAAGACCAAAAATTTTGGTCACAACAATTTTTTTCAAGGGATAAATGACCAAAATTGATAAATTTAAGTGAGCTAACTAAAAAAAACCAAGATAAATGACCACTTTTTGTCATGTGAAAAAACTAAACAGAAAAAGACCAAGATAAATGACCAAATTTGGTCACAGGATATCTAGACTAAAAATGACCACATAGCAATTGGTCATTATTTGGTTATTTTTAGTTGTGTCTCTCCGGCAATGGAAAATTACAGTTTTGGCAATGAATTTGTACAATTTACTAAATTCTAACATGACATATGGATTCAAAGGGGCTCTCTAAATCCATCTATTGTGTTAGAATTTAGTAAATTCTAGATCCCCTCGTGTCACAACTTATCTACTAACACCAATTTAACTATCATTCACTCATTTTAGGATCAAGCCTTCCAAAACCCTAGACATTGTATTCAATACATTCTTGCTAATGATCACACATTTGAGAGAAAACGTTGTTTCAAATTTTAGGCTTTGCTAGTTTTCATGTTAGGTCTTGTAAGTTCTTAGAAAGTTATAACATTAACCAAATTCTTTTTTACATTCTTACCTAAATACCAATTTCCTTCTAGCCAAAGTATGATATTTGTTCAAACTTCAAACTTTTATTTAGGGTTGAAGTTGTGGTGCCAGGTTTCTTCTTATTTCAGACTTTGGATCTTATATGGAATCAATTGGTATATGCAGTTTACTTTCAATCCATAATTTGATGGAATTTATTGCCATAAAGAAATCTAGATAGATTTTTTTCACACTTTCATACCAATGTTATGGTCTACTAGTTCTAGTTTACATTGCAGCTTTGTGGATACCTCTTCTATCTGATTTGCAATGCCTCCAGTCTGTCCTGTACCATTGAATATTTTACTTATTTGTACTTTTGTCAGATAAGGTACCTTCAAACCTCTTAAAGTAACCAGAGGTAGGGTTGTTCATTGGCCCATTGTGACAAGGCTCATTGAGGTAGGTGGGGGTAGGGTTGTTAAACAAGTCAAGGCAGACAAACCTGTAGGGGATTTTCTTCCCCATTATCCTCTGATATGCTAGCCATCATAAACCCCACTTAATATTTAATCCCACACCCCTTACCTGATATAAGGCAACACAAGTCCAAACCAACCTCCCTATTTGTGCAAGGTTGACTAAAAGTAGGTGGAAAGTGCAAAGGGCAATTGTCTTATGTTAGTACTTTTATATTCATTTAAATAGTGGGTCCTTCCAAATTTACATAAGTCCAAACCAACCTCCCTATTTGTGCAAGGTTGACTAAAAGTAGGTGGAAAGTGCAAAGGGAAATTAATTGTCTTATGTTAAGACTTTTATATTCATTCAAATGGTGGGTCCGAGTGATCAAATTTGAAGGGTGGCTCTTAATTCAATTGGAAGGATATTTATTGTCTAAGCCCTTCAGAGATGAACAGTAATATAAATAATTGTACTTTAATTCACAATTATAAATTAACTAAACCCTTTCACCAAAAAAAATGCAAAAAACAAATATTGTTCATTCAATTTTTTACAATTTTAAACAATTGGGCACCCCTTAATATCTATACGAAAAAATGATATATTTTCAATAAAAATTATATTGAACACATTAAGTTGTCATGTGTGTATCATTAATTTTGCAATTCAATAACATAACAACTATTCTATTCTATTTTTTTCCAGTTGGAGCACACTTCATTATGCAAAAAAACTACTTAGACTATGCCATAACCATATTGGGGCATCCACTTGCAATCCAAGCTTGACAGATGTAAGAATGATAAGGATTGGGGACCTATGAAAAAATAATACACAACTAAGAAAACATTAAAAAAAACATTCCTACATACAAAGCAAGTTAGCAAAGCTAACATAACCAAGGTTGGGGCATCAAATTGTTTTGTTCAACACTTGTCGTGAAAGCATACATGTATGGAATGAAGGGGCAATGGAATCAAGCCTAATTCAATTGAATCCACGCAACTCACTACATGTCTAAGTTTAAACAATCCGCCTTTTAGATTGAACAAAAATACCAAAAGAAGTTTATTAATGGCTATATTTGAGAAAGTTATAGTTGTGAGTACTTAAGGGCTTGAGGCTCTAAAATTTGTTGTGTTTCGTACCAGTCCACGATTCGGTGAATCGACAATCATGGGTAGGAATTTAAGATATTTAATGAAAACAATCAATGTGTATAACCTCTATGTCAAAACTATTTTCCATTCTGATGGAGGCCACTACCCTCTTTACTGTCTTAGCAATAGGCATGATAATGAGGAAGAATACCTAAAATTATGGACTCCACCTTCAAATAATTCCTTGCAATCAAATCGGAAAGGAGTGATAAGAATATCACAACAATCCAACATGTCAAATGTCAGTTGATAGTGTTAATTAAAGACTTATATCATAAATTTAATATAAGACTTACTTATAGTTGTCTCTTATTGCTTGTGCCATAAGGTGAGGATGTGCATGCACAATAATCCTTAGTTATGTCTATGAAATGAGGATTTAAAGAGAAGAGGATGTAAAGGCAAGTAATTTTTACATGTATTTTGGTGGTACTGAGGACAAATATTGTGAGAAACCACAAATGTTTGGAATGACGTAGGGAGATTACATCATGATCATGCCACCCATCAAATTGAAGACTATTCTTGAGCCAACAAATATTTTTTTATAATTTTATTAATAACCATTATTTCTCCATATCATGTGCCCAATGAAACCTCTCTATAGAAATGCATAAATCGAACTCACCATAATTTGTTATCCTAGCTACATGCCATTATTTGTATTTTCTTATAGTTTCCACGAGTCCATGATATTCATGCAAGAAATGAAGTCTTGTAGAGGAGGACTTATCAAATTGGCCTTTTGAATTTCATTTTGACAAAAAAAGAGTGGGCATTGGTAGAGAGGTTCACATAGATAGTAGGCACAAAGTTTTGATCTTGTTTCGGGCCTAGTAGTTGTTTTTTTTTGTTATAGTCATAGTTGTTGACACATTGTCACTCTTTAGATTGCAGCCCCAAGTGCCTCAGGATTCAGAGTCACATCTCGTTGGCTAGTGCCTCGTATTCATCAATGATTTCTAGCCATCTTACACAACTAAGTAGTGAGTGCATGATATGAATGAGTGAGTGATTATAATTTATCATATTTCCAATGAATGATTATAATTGATCATATTTCCAATATTTTGAATGATGAGTTGAACTTTATAGCATAGGAATTTCAACATATTGACAAATTTATATGGATGGGTAATTTCAAATGTTGCCCTTCTTTTGAAATGTTGATATAAATTACGCCTTTCTTAATTGGAAGGGTAAAATTCAGATTTAATTTTATTTTTTAAGGGCAATTTTAACTTTACACTTCTAGGAAGGGCTGTGAAGGGTTCAATTCTAGGTCCTTCCAAATTTTGGTATTTTATAAGAAATACGCCTCTTAATTAAAAAAAAATGATTTGACTAAACTGAATTCCAAACCACATTATCCAATCTAATTTAAAGGTTACAGAGTTTTGGCACTCTTTGAAAGTTGTCCACCCTTTCTGAAATGCTCGTAGAGGCCAAAGCCAATAAAAGGGTTTCTAGGAATCTAAACTTGACTCCACCTTATCACAGAGCTGCAAATTGGCCTTTTTTGGCGACTGGACTGTGGCTATTTTCCTCACGCTTATTTTCTCTATCGCTGGAAGGTCATGCCCACTAGATCAGTCAAGTATCGACGAATTAGAAAAGAATTTCAATAAGGCACGCAATTCGAGTCACGGGTAAGAGTTGAAGATCCATCCATTATTTCTATTTTCTAGAATGTATTTCCCTTCACGTGTGTTTGATTCGTTTTGTAATTTGAAACATTTAATAAAATCAAAATGCTTTAGATTCAGTCTCTCAAGAGCTCCTACGCTAGGCTGCAGAGCATGTTTATATGGAAACCGAAAGTTGGGAGTTTTTTTTTCTAGGCTCTTTTTGGTGAGTGAGAATTCAGGCGACGGTTCCCTTCCATCTACAAATTCGATTGGTCCAATGAAAAGACTAAATTCACATTCTTTTTCTTCCATGGGGGTTGCCGATGAAGCAAGAATTGCCATAAGCCTATGGAAAAAGTTCAAGAAAGATGTAGTGCTTGCACAATATAATCCCTTTTTGGTTCCTTTGGTGGCTGGGACACTCAATATGGAGTCTTTCTAGTAGTACATGGCACAGGATGCTTTTCCTCTCAAAGCATTTGCTCAAGCATAAGTTTTCTTCCCATGTAACTCTGATTCGATATTTGTTGGACTTCAAATTTGGTTAATTGGTGGTTCTCTTGAAGATATTTAGGGGTTAATATTCTCCATTTGGCTATTTTCCCTTCTATCGATTTTAGTCGAAAAATTACCATAATTTCGCATAAATAATATAAAATATTTGTGAATTTTAGATGATTTTGAGAATTATTTACACTTCTCATTCTGAGTGTTAGAATCATTTGAAGAGTTATTTACACTTGCAATAAAAATTTGGTTCCTAAAATTGTCCCTGCCGAGGTCCTGGAACCGAAATATACTTATTGAAGATGACATAGACAGATTTTAATTGATGTCTCCTCAACAGAGCAAGATATTCAACAGGTTACTCTTTGAACATACTGCTAGTGGTTTCTTACAATTGCATCGACAGTTGGTATTTAGCCATTTCCATTCACACTTCTAGTTTTATTGCCCTTTGACGAGCCATGTTGTTACTGCTATAGTCCATGCCTTGCTACTCTGTGGAATAATGTGATGAATTCTACTAATGGAATCCATTCAATTACTTCTCGATGGGATTCCATATGATGATTTGATTCTGTGAGATGTACTTACTCTATCTTGGCTCCTTCCTAGAACTCTCTCCCTTCACTACTATAGGGAGGACAACACCCAAAAATTAATCACTGGAGGCATTGACCATATGCCCGCCTCTAAGGTGATGCATAAAATAAGTGTGTGGCATCTTGGGCTCTATCAGCCCAACTAGGAACATGAAAGAAGAAGCTACATAGAATGCAATAGTTTTGAAGAATACAAAAAGGACTAGTTTTTACAAAGAGATATAATCAATATAAAAAAACAACAGAATATATATAACCAAGAAAAAAAATATATAAGAATAATAAGCGTAACTAGAAACATAACACATACAATATTTTATAAAATAACTATAAACGTTATTGGGACAAATAGACTAAAACCCCCAAACATTGGAGTATAATAAACTAGAGAAAAACATCGACATGTAAAGCCCCGTCTTGGTTAAAAAACTATCAATGGGGTAGCAAAGTTGTCACAATTGACTACCCTACCAGATATCATGCTTTGGATCTCTGTGTTTTCTCAAACTGATGACTATATTATAAATAAATATGAGAAACAATACTCTGATTCTTGATATTTATCACCCGACTCCTTCCTTTTATTTTATCATTTTGCTTTTACTTGATTGATGGTGGTGAGTGTATCTCCCACTTGAAACATTGGGATGTTTCTAACTCGGACACAGTGTATACTAGAAATATTAAATGATAATTTCTTATTATTACCAAACCTGAGATCTGTATTCTCTCTTAAATATGAATTTTTTTCTTAGGTTTTGAACCCCAAATATACTTGATGAAGATGTCATAGACTGTGTTTTCAACTTTTGTCTCCTCTATAATGATTTGAAGAGTTATTTACACTTGCAACAAAAATTGGTTCTCAAAATTGTCCCTACTGATGTGCTGTACCTGAAATATACTTGATGAAGATGACATAGACTAGGGGTTTAAACTTTTAACTTTTGTCTCCTCTACAGAGAAATATATTCAACAGGTTACTCTTTGACCATATGGCTCGTGGTTTCTTACAATTGCAAAGACAATCAGTATTTAGCAGTCACCATTCCCACTTTGAGTTTAATTGCACACATCATACTCTAGATCTCTGTGTTTTCTCAAATTGATGAATTTATTATAGAGAAAAATGAGAAACACAACTCTGATTGTGAACATTTCTTATTATTACTAAAGCTTAGATCTATATTCTATGTTAAATATGAATGTTTGTTTGATTTTTCTAATTCCAAACATACTTGATGAAGATGACATAGACTAGGTTTTTAACATTTTCCTCATTTATAGTGCAACATATTCAAAGCTTACTCTTTGATGAAATGGCTTGTAATTTCTTACTACACAATTGGTATTCAGGCACAAACATACCCACTCATAGTTTTCTTGCACATATGACACTCTGTATCTTTGTGTTTTGAACTTGTGATAAGCTGTTATATTCACAAATTGATGAATTTATTATAAAGAAATACAAGAAACACAACTAATATTGTTGACATTTATTACTACACCAAACCTTATATCGGCATTGAACATAAATGTTTGTCTAAATTGATGCTTCATTAGTTGGATATAGTTACATGATGGCAGAGGACTATGTAGATGACGATGATGACAAAGCATCGCTTAGTGAGCTATGAAAAGCTGTCGAGGAAGAGCTCAATATGCACAATTCCTTGGCTGAGGTATGATGCTATGCCACATATTTATTATGTTTTGTTGAATTATTGTCATGTCCCCAACCCTTACTCGGCAGAGAGGACACGACTAACATCTAACCACCCGAGCAAACTAAGCCCCATGAACATAATATAAAAAGAAATTGCTTGAAATAAACACTCATAAGTATAAACAGATGCATAATGAAATGTACATGATATATACAATAGAAAAAAAATCATTTATTCAACATGTTCATGATAATGTCATAATAATTCATAAGCAAATACAGTTGCAGAACTTGAATACACTAGAATACTTATCTTTGAAAGAAGCTCGTCTCGCAACCAGCTATGTCGCTCCAACGTTCCACCCAACCATAGGCCAGTGTGCTCTTTAATCTCTTAGCAACACTGCCACCCCCGAGTTGGGCATGATCTTCCCCAAGTAATAAGGAACACTAGCAGACTTCACCCATAACGAAGGATACAATAAAACTCACTCAAGACAACACAGTTCGGTTTATCAGACTTACACACGCAGTTGTTTTCACTTAGCCAAATTCACATAAGACACAACCAAGCTAACAAATGGGTTTATCAGGCTACCAGCCAAGCCATCCTTCCAGTTGGGTTTATCAGGATGCCAAGGAGGTGGAAAGACTAACTGCTAAGCTAGTGAGCTCAACCCCAGAGCTATGAACACCCACACCAGATCTAGCCCTATTTCTAAACAATTACACACCCAACACAAGGAAGCATTCCCTTCTCTGCTACACAGTCCCTCAGGCCATGCCTTCCCTTCCGGTGCTATTCAGGGCATGCAAAGAAGAAAACCATCCTTCTAGATTGGTTTGTGAGGTTCTTTCACACACTAGTTTAAACAAGCAAGTGTAGATTCTATTTCCATTCCTTCAATCAATTCAAATATCAAGCATGGATACACACACAGTGATCTCAGTCCCGGGATTCATCAAAATGTGGCAGACACTAGGGATTACATACACACAAAATTTATGAATTTCTGAACATTGCCGAAGCTGGACTGACTGCTGCAAATTACCAAAACGAAAATGTTGTCTGTATTTCAAATCAAAGACAAAAAATCAGCTGCTGGGAAATCAGGTACCAGAAAATGTCCAGCAGACAGGGGAGAATGTGAGAGAGAACAAAATTGCTAAATAGGGAAAAAAAATCACACAAAAAAAAATGTGAAGGATTCATATTGTTGGACAGCAGAAAATTATTATGGTTCAGACTCATAACAGTTTTTCTACTTGCTTTCTCCTGCATGAATGCCCAATTGGGTTTCCAAAAAAAACGTTTTGTTCAAACCAATTCATGAGGGAAGGTGAAACGTTGTTGCATGAGGGAAAGGTGGCAGTTTTTGGTGATTTCTTGCCCAAGAAATTCAAAAATCATTTTTCCCAAAGTGGGGCTCTGCCCAATTCAAATTTCCCCACTCTTCCAATCCCCCACTCCCTCATCCTTAGGAAAAATGATGCCCCCATCTCATTTAGTTGCGTTGACATAGCCGGTTGGGGGTTTTAATTAAAATTGCAGTTTTAACATAATTTTCTGCTGTTAATGTTCAGCTAGCATAAAAAAATACCATCGGCCACACCTTAATTGCCAAAGCATAACTACTAAATCGATGGTGGGTATTTTCTTAGCTCCACACCATGATTATTTACATCATTTATTTAAATGCAACGGGGTCAAAACCAGGGTGTTACATTCCCCTCCCCCTTCAACAGCACTATCCTCAGTGCTTTACAACATTGAACAAAAATTCTTGCTATTAATTCCCTCAACAATCCAAAGATTTGAACAAAAACAGATGTGCCAGTCGCATGGCATCCTCCAGCTCCCATGTAGTTTCTTCAGGACCATAGTGCTCCCATTGCACCTTCACCTATCCTATTACTCAGTTCCAGAGCATTGTGACCTTCCTGGCAATGATGCACATAGGATCGATTTGGAACTCTCCCTTTGGTTCCACCTATATCACATCTCAATTTATGACATGGTTAGGATCATGTACATACTTCTTAAGCAAAGAAACATGAAAAACATTATGAGCCCTAATGCTACTAGGCAATGCAAGTCTATATGCAATGGGCCCTATTCTTTCAAGCACTTCAAACAACCCACAATATCTAGGTGACAACTTGGCACAACTACCAAGCTTGAAGGAACTCTTCTTTTCCTTCACTTTGAGGTAAACATGATCCCCAACACTGAACTCTCTGTTCACCCTATGCTTATCTACATAGATTTTCTGTCTGTCCTAGGCTGCCTTCAAATTCTGCCTAATCTTTACAACTTTCTGCTCCCTCTCCTTGAGCAACTCTGGACTAAGCACAACCCTGTTCACTAGATTATCCCAATTCACTAGTGTCCTACACCTTCTGCCATACAAAGCTTCATATGGACTCATTCCCAAGGACACTTGTTGTCCATTGTTATAAGCAAACTCTACCAGGTGTAAATAATATTCCCACTTGGTTGGTTTGTCCATCACATACATGCGAATCATGTCTTCCAGCACCTAGTTCACTCTCTTGGTCTGTCCATTGGTCTAAGGATGGTAGGCTATGCTGAAATTCAACTTTGTACCCAAATCTGAAAACAACCCCTTCCAAAATTTGGAAGTGAAATTGACATCGTTGTCGGAGACTATTGCCTTAGGCAATCCAAGTAATTTGAAAATTTCTTTCATGAATATCTTTTCAATGTCATCTGTCTTATGCATAGACTTAACTGATATAAAATGTGCTTCCTTTGTCAACTTGTCCACACAACCATGATGGAATCATGTTGTCTCCAAGTCATTGGCAATCCTGTAATAAAATTCATGGAAATAACTTCCCATTTCCATTCCGGAACTGGCAAAGGTTACAACAAACCTACTGGATGTTGATGTTCAACCTTCACTTACTGACACTTCATGCACCTTGAAATATATTCAGCCATGTCCTTTTTCATTCTTGGCCAAAAGTACTACTTTCTAGTTGTAGCAATCCTCTTCTGATATCTTGGCTGACCAGAATATGGAGCTTGATGGATCTCATCCATAACCATTCTCCTCAAATATGCTATATTTGGAATATAGACTATGTTCTTATGTGTAAGAATTCCATATTCTTCCAAATTATATCCCTCATACTTCTTTTCAAGGCTTTGCTGCTGCAACTTGTCCTTGACCTGTGCATACAATTCATCTTCAGCAACATGATTAGCAATCTGTTGCCTCAAATCTGATTGCCAAAAATACTAATGGATCCCATATGCATCTCCTACACCTTCCTGCTAAGTGCATCAACTACCTTATTCTCTTTTCCTTTTATGTTCTTGATTTCACAATCAAACTCACATAAAAACTCCAACCATCTCGCTTTCCTAGCTTTCAGAGTAGGATGATCAAACAAATACTTCATACCAGAATGGTCTGTCCTTAGCTCAAATCTTCTGCCCATCAAGTAATGTCTCCACATCTTGAGAGCATGTACTATGGATGCAAGCTCTAGATCATGAGTGGCATAGCTCTTCTCATGCTTCTTCATTTTTCTTGACTCATAACATATCACGTGGTTGTCCTACATAAGAAATCCTCCAAGCCCTTGAGCACATGCATCCGTACATACCAAGAAATCTTTCTTTGGGTCTCCAACATTTAAGAATAGAACACTTATGAGAAGATACTTCAACCGCTGGAAAATTTCTTCACACTTCGAGGTCCATTCCAACTTTATCTCCTTCCTTTGCAATGAAGTGATTGCATGTGCATCCTTGGAGAATCCTTCAATAAATATCCTGTAATATCTTGCAAGCCCCATAAAATATCTGACCTCAGTCACATTCTTTGGAGTAGGCCAATTCTTATTGGCTTCAATCTTGTCAGGTTATACATATATACCCTCCTCTGAAATAATGTTTCCCAAGTACTGAATTCTATCACTATAGAAGTCACACTTGCTTAGCTTCGCATACAACTGATGTTCTCTGAGCAATTGCAATGTTACTATCAAATGTTCTTCATGCTCTTCTTCATTCTTCGAATAAACAAGAATGTCATCAAGGAAAACAAGAATGAATTTGTCCAAATATCTGTTGAAGACACAATTTATAAGGCACATAAATGTTGTTGGTGCATTTGTGAGTCCAAATGGTACCACTACAAACTCATAATGTCGATACCTTGTTCTGAAGGTTGTCTTATGAATGTCTTCGTCCTTGATTCTCACCTGATGGTAGCCAGACCTCAAGTCAATCTTGGAAAATACCTTTGCCCCTTTCATTTGATCAAAGAGGTCATCAATTCTTGGCAAAGGATATTTTTTCTTCACTGTGAATTTATTCAGCTTCCTATAATCAATACACAACCTGAGTGTACCATCTTTCTTCTTTACAAATAGAGCTGGTTCTCCCCAAGGAGACACACTCAGCCTGATATACTTTTTATCCAACAATTCTTGCAGTTGCATCTTCAACTCTAACATTTCTGGTGTACTCATTCTGTAGGATGCTCTTGACATTGGTGCTGCTCCTAGTACAAGTTCAATTGTGAAATCAATGTCCCTCTTTGGAGGAAGTCCTGGAACCTCATCAAGAAAAACATCCTTGAATTCTTGCAACACAGGATAGTCTTCCAACCTAGGATTTTCTTTCTTTGTTTCCTCCTCAACATGGGCTGCATACACCTGACAGCCTTTCCTACAAAACTTCTTTAACTGCATTACTGAAATCTGCCTTACCAAGATTGCCTTTGGAATGCCTCTTACAACTACTGGGTTCCCTTCTCATCCATGCATTCAAAAGTCTTATTATAACAGTCAAGCTTCACCCTGTGAGCTTCTAACCAATCCATTCCAATGAGAACATCATAGGAACCAAGTGGTAGAACATTCAAATCTACACAAGTGACCAATCCATTTATTACCAATGAACATTTCTCCATCACTTCATTAACTTTTCTCTTAGTTCCAGTGGCTAGCTGAATTTTCCATGACTTGTTATGATTTACCTTCCTAAGAGAAAAAACCTCCACTACTCTAGGAGCAATATAACTGTTAGTAGAACTAGGGTCAATCAAAATAGAAACAGATTCCTCAACAATTTTACCTGCAACTTCAACCACCGTTGACTGGTGATCTTCCTAGCAGTCTTCCAGTGCTGCATAAATTCTAGGTATGACCCTTGCTACTTGTCCCACTTTTCTGCCTTTTGAACATTGTATGCTAGCCTTGCATTTTCGTTCTCAAGTGGACAGTACTGATGCATGTAGGTTCCTCCACATTTCCAACATTGGAGTGGTCCTCTGTTCTACTATGGATCTTTTGGTTTCTCTTCCATCGCTTTAGCTAACTGCTTCTCAACTTGTGCTGGTTGCTTCTGTTGATTCCTGAAGTTAGAAGGCTTGTAACCTTTCTTCCTTTGGTCAGACTTCTCACTCCTTTTGTACTTCCATGTTTTCTGGTAATCCGGTTTGTTCTTCCTTTTCTCGTAGCAATACTTATCTTTTCTTATTGCTTCTTCCATAGTCCTAGGTTCATAGAACCCAATTCGGTCTTTGTAGGACTGAGGAAGTCCACTCAAAAAACGTTGGATCTTCACCTTCTCATCTTTAATATACCTGACATACCTCAGCAATTCCAAGAACATGTTTTCATATTCCTCCATGGTTTGTTGTCTCAATCTCAGCTCATGGAACTCTTTAATCTTGTCATCATAGTACCTATCAGAGAGGTACTTCTCCTTGAAATACTTCCAGAACTACTTCCACACAATCTTCCTTTCATTGATCTTCTTTACTTGTCTGAAATGCTCCCACCATATGGATGCTCTTTCACTCAAATTGAAAATGGCTACTCTAGCTTTCATATTCCCAGAATAGTCTTGGACTTGGAAATATTTCCTCATTCTCAGAAGCCAAGCTTCATATTCTTGACCATTATTTACCTCACCATTAAAGGTAGGAGGCATTTCCTTCTTAAATTCATCTCGTGAGTGGTTCTAGTAGCGCCTCCTTCTCTGATTCTTGTGAGAAGAAGAACTTGAATCTCCAGTGGATCCTTCAGAGTCATATGACTCACTAGGTGATCTCTTTCTTCTTCTAGCAGTGTTCTTAGGACCTTCTGTATTTTATGTCCAATCCCCATAGTTCATCTTTATCTGAATATCTGTCAAACTTTGTAGACTGGTTGCATTCAATTGATTCATATCCTCCTGACCCTTAACCAATCTTTCATTATATGCCTTGTAACTCTGCATCTCCGCCATTAGGCTTCTCATGGTGGCTTCAAAATCTAGGGGATTCTCTTGCAATATTCTCCCATTAGATTATGTCTAAGCATTTCCAACTTGGAAATTCCCCCCCCTAGCATCTTCCTCATACTCATTGGGGTTTTGTACATCATCATGCATGTTGTCGCTTCTCATGGCTGAACCACAACTCACTTTACCCAATCGCACTATCTGGAATGCTGCTTTTTTAGGTGACTAGGATTCTGCAAAATGTGTTATTAACATATTTGTTAGTTGCATAACATTCACATGAATCATACATTAATTACCTTCACTTGTAAAAAATCATTCATTGACAACTTTACCAAAACACATATTTTTCTTTCATAAAGAATGACTGTTTGAAGGGGACGACAGGGGTCAAGGGGGCAACACCCTCGATATTTTTTTTTGTAAATATTTTGATTTCACGCAATCTGGTGCATGAATAGACTGCCATTTTTCACTTTTCAGACCCCTGAAAATACCATTGAAAACCTGCTAAAAATCCTTGTTTTGGAGAAAAAATTTCAAAACTTTTCTCCTGTTGCATCGAAAAAAATTTAGACTTTCACCCACTACAGTGGCTTGATATTCATCTTACATCTGTTGTAGCAGCTCCATATTCTTTTCTCATCCGTCGTAGTGGCTCTTTCCTCTACTTCCTTCCACCGTAGCGGCTCTTTCCCCAACTCTGACCTGCAACTGCGGCCCCAATCTTCTTTTGCTTTCCGTTGTTGCAGCTCAAAACTTCAAACTTCTCCCACTACACATCGTATTTATTTTCAAATTTCTTCCACCGCATAGCACCTCACTTTTCCTTTTCCTACCACTGCCATTGTAGATACTTATTCAATTTTGTTTCTTTCGGTGACAAAAATTTTGGTTTCTTCCCGCTGTTGCGGCTTGAGCCCACCATTGCGGCTCGAAGCCCAACTTTCACCTGCTGTTGAGGCTAGAAGTCTATCTTCCACCCGCCGTGAATCGGTGCTTCTTAGCCAAAAAAGAGAGAACTTTATACTTTGGAAAATTTCCTGAAATATTTCGTCGACTCATCTCACCCGACGCCCGTTGGCTCCTTCTAGGTGACTCAGTTGCTACAGTGGCTCTCTCTTTTCTTTTCTGTCGCCGTTGTAGCTCAATCAACAAAAATTTCCTGCTATGTTGGCAAGGAAAGATAGTCATGTCTGCCGTTGTGGCTCTCTTCAAGTTTCTCACCCGCCACACAAAGAAGTATTTTCTCCAATACTTAGAAAAATTCATACTTAGAGAAAATTTCAAAAACAATTTCCTGTCTGACTCTTCTTTCTACTGATCACAGAGGTTGGTTCTTCATGGCCCATTGAGGCCCAAAGCTGAAGCCAGTGCTCTAATACCAAACTGTCACATCCCCAACCCTTACTCAGTGGAGAGGACGTGACTAACATCTAACCACCTAGGAAAACTAACCCCTGTGAACATAATATAAAAAACATTGCTTGAAATAAACATTCATAAGTATAAACAGATGCCTAATGAAATGTACATGATATATACAATGGAATAAAAATAATTTAATCAACACATTCCTGCATTCAACATGTTCATGATAATTTCACAATAATTCATAAGCAAATACAGTTGCAGAACTTAAATACACCAAAATACTTATCTTTGAAAGAAGCTCATCCCGCAACTAGCTATGTCACTGCAACGTTCCACCCAACCATAGGCCAGTGTGCTCTTTAATCTCTCAACAACACTGCCACCCCCGAGTTGTGCATGATCTTCTCCAAGGAATAAGGAACACTAGAATACTTCACCCATAACCAAGGATACAATAAAACTCAGTCAAGCCAACATAGTTGGGTTTATCAGACTTACATAGGAATTGGTTTTCACTTAGCCAAATTCACATAAGACACAGCCAAGCCAACATATGGGTTTATCAGGCTACCAGCCAAGCCATCCTTCCAGTTGGGTTTATCAGGATTCCAAGGAGGTGGAAAGACTAACTGCTAAGCTAGTGAGCTCAACCCCAGAGCTATGAACACCCACACCCGATCTAGCCTGATTTCTAAACAATTACACACCCAACACACGGAAGCATTCTCTTCTCTGCTACACAGTCCCTCAGGATATGCCTTCCCTTCCAGTGCTATTCAGGGCATGCAAAGAAGAAAACCAACCTTCTAGATTGGTCTGTGAGGCTCTTTCACACACTAGGTTTATCAAGCAAGTCTACATTCTATTTCCATTCCTTCAATCAATTCAAATGCCAAACATGGATACACACACAGTGATCCCAGTCCTGGGATTCATCAAAACGTAGCAGACACCAGGGATTACATACATACAAAGAAATTTACGAATTCTTGAACATTGCCGAAGCCAGACCGACTGCTGCAAATTACCAAAATGAAACATTGCCAGTATTTCAAATCAAAGACACCAGATCAACTGCTGGGCAATTGGGTTCAAGAAAACGACCAGCAGACAGGGGAAAACGTGAGAGAGAACAAAATTTCCGAACAGGGGAAAAAAATCACACACACAAAAAAGTGAAGGATTCAGATCGTTGGACAGGAGAAAATCATGATGGTTCAGACTCAGAGTAGTTTTTTTTCTTGCTTTCTCCTACATGAATTCCCAATTGGGTTTCCAAAAAAAATGTTTTGTTCAAACCAATTCGTGAGGGAAGGTGAGACGCTACCGCATGAGGGAAAGGTGGCCATTTTTGGTAATTTCTTTCCCAAGAAATTCAAAAAAACGTTTTTACCAAAGTGGGGCTCTACCCAATTCGAATTTCCCCACTCTTTCGATCCCCCACTCCTTCATCCTTAGTAAAAATCATGCCCCCATCTCATTTAGTTGCGTTGACATAGCCGGTTGTGGGTTTTAATTAAAATTTCAATTTTAACATAATGTTCAGCTGTTAATGTTCAGCTAGCATAAAAAAATACCATCGGCCACACCTTAATTGCCCAAACATAATTACTAAATTGATGGTGGGTCTTTTTCCTAGCTCCACACCATGATTATTTACATCATTTATTTAAATGCAACGAGGTCAAAACCGGGGTGTTACAGTTATGTTTTTTTCTAAGATCAAATCACCTCCCGTATTTTCTGTTAAATAAGCTTCCATTTTTCTAGTGCTATGCTTTATATCTGAAGTTAAAATATGACTTAATAAGTGAATTGGTATTTGGATTCTGTCCTGGCCCAGTGTGATTTCCAGTAGTCAAAATGTTTTTTTTTTAAATAATTCTCTCTTCTTCATTGTTGATCATTAGCTAGAAAAGGTCATTTGAATTGTATTGTTTAATCAAGTTTACTTTAAAGAACTTATTGTTTTATTGTTGCTCACATATAGATGTTTTGGCTGATTAATAGCCATGAATTTTTAAAAAAAATTTATGTTCTTCACTTGCACATTTTCTGTGGAACCTTAATTTTGTAATGTTATTTTGTTTAATTTAAAAGATGGAGTTGTCTCTGAAGCTTACATTCTTCATGTTTTGGCTTGATAAAAGTAATAAAAAGTGTGTGGAGAAACTTGTTGGTTTATTGTCTATGAAAAGTTTCATGGAAAAGTTGGCTCTGTAACGTATACTCTTAATGTTTTGGCTTGATGAAAGTAACAAAATGTTTTTGGAAAAGCTTCTCTAGACTGTAGCATGGAAAATATTACAACTCTAAATGAAAAGGTTTTATGAGAAGAAAAAACAAATTTCATTGAGAGTTTAAGAAATACATAAGAGAAATACTAATGGAAGTATTTGTTTGTTGGTTTCCATTGTCGTTGTTGCAGTTCCAGAAGGACTTCCATTGGTAGTCACCTTGATGTATGATTAATTGCAAAAGTTTTTCTAGATTTAGCTTATTCAGATTAATATCTAGTGACTCTCTATTTTTTATTTGAGAATGGTGTTTCACTTCTTAACATGTTTTCTTGTCATTTTATTGACAGCTTAGCTTATTCAATGAAGAAGATGATGGAAGACAAGGCTTTGGTTAGTATCTGATTCACAATAAATGATTACTATGGATGAATGGGTGATTGGTCTTTCAACATCTAAAAATTCACCCCATTCTAGGTATGAAGGTCGTCATCATGTGAGACAATGCGTTCTGCTACAAAAAAATTGTAGTGGCAAAACAGGGACATTGACCTTGAATCAAGTTGGCCTTTCTCATTGGTTTATATCTATGGGCATGATTCCTTCTTATAAGTGTGTTGGGATATGATAAAACATGGCATTGCCCAATTGTTATATGATTCCTCTTTTATCATGTTTATAGGATATGTTAAGCAAGAATTTGTCAACCATCCTCAGACACAAGAGAGTTGTATTACTAGAATTGATGCTTCTTTTGCCTCAATAAGGTAAAGGTTTTGTTTATAAGTCCTTCATCATTTATTTAATTGACTATGAAAATATTCTTGACTTAGAATTCACATTGGTTATGATTTAGTTTTCGACACCCTGTATGTGCTTTCTTCTAGGGACCAATATTGACCAATGTTCTCTTTTATTTCTTCTGCCTCACCCAAACCATCTTTTGTGCAAATCTGTCTGGAACTGCATTGAGAAAAACCAAGATACAAACAGGATTGAATGGTACTTTCCTCAGCTTTGATAAGCACACATTCATTTTGAATGGACAATTCCTTCAATCCATACTTCTCTAGGACAATGACAATCAGGAATATCTCTTCTGGCCTCTTAACCCTGATTCTTATTGGCATGATAAAAATGATATCAAAAGTTTACAGTCTATAATAGACTCTGAGCATCAATTGAAGGCTGAGTGGTCAAGTGTTTCATCAATAAATACAAAAATTCACTATCATATGATAACTATGAACAACTGAGTGGAATGCAATCCTTCTCAAGAACGAAAGCATCCGCACCTAGTGTTGGAAGCATGCCATCTTGTAGAGTTAGAAATTTTGTTCATCCATCTTCTGAAGGTATAACTTCTAAGCTTCCATCCCAATTATTTAATGATCTGTCAAGAAGGGAGTTTGGTGATCAAAACTAGAGCCCATCACAATCGAAGTTGAAATCTGATGCTCAATTAATGGGTGAAAAGTAATTTGCTTCAATGGGTAAAATGAATGATTCTAATAGGGAATCTTCAACATTGCCTGGAGTCAATGGCCTAAGTAGAGAAGCTAAAGCTCATTCGCAATCAATAGTTGGTATTAAAAAGGTTTCTAAGTTGGATTCCTCATCCTTATTAAGTGACACAAATGTAAGCAATATTGGAAAGACCGAGCATGCTATTTCACTTGTTTCAAGAAATCTATCCCTTCATAACACTGGAAGATGGTCTGATGAAAACCAACACAATCTCTTTAAAATCATTGATATCAAATGCAAACAGGGGAATAAAATATCAAGTTCAGTAGCATTAATTGAGGGTTTTTGTAAAGAAATTGAAGAAAAGGATGACTGTTTAATTCCATGTGTAGGTACTCAAAACTGGACAAGCATATATGAAGATTGCAAAACAGAGGCTGGTGGTGTTGAAATGTTTGACGGTTCAAAAAAAACCAAGAGCATGCAATGATTCAAACATGATCTCATTTCTACAAGTTGTGGTCATGATATAGAATTGAAGGGCCAAAGGAAACTTAAGTCTCTATTTAGGAGGAAGTGAATGCTAAGTGTCTTGCATTGGCAGCTTTGGTGTGGGATCTAGTGAGTGTGTGAATCCAAGGAATGATAGGTGGAAGTTAACAATAGGTGAATCATTTTACGACATTCCAGATTTGCTCACAAGATGCTTTGAATCAAGTGAGGATTCAATTGAGACGCTTCTTGGTATGAAAGAATTTGATGTCCAAGAAGGTATTGGAGCACTTACGAATGAAATGATACCCTCTCCATCTAATTTTGGTCAAATAGAAACATTTTACTCCAATGTTGACTATGCTAGTGCAAAATGTTTCTACTACCCCAAATGCTAAATAACATGGTGAGAGCATATACTTCTCATTCCTAGAAAATAGTGTAGTGTTTTATAAAGATACTAGGATGCATTTATCATTATCCTCAGAGATAAACCCAACTATACGTTACGGTTTCTTCTTTAGTGCCACCAGAGGGAGCAACAAAGTTCAAATTTGGAAATTCAACTACTCTTCCGGAATTGGAAGGTAATGTTTATGCTTGTTCTGTATATGACTCTCTCCCAACTTGATGCAAATCTAATTTGAATGTTTGGATGACAGGGAATCAAGCTCCACGATTAAAAGATTGTTTTATTCAAGATTATGGAAAACCATCTTGTAATAATGGAGTAGATTCAGTTGGGAATGATGATCTTCTTGTTTGTGTAGATTTTGATTGGAGGTTGAACAATGATCTGTCAACATTAAATCTAGAGAAAAGCGCAATAAAATCAATGGACGACCAGTCATTTCCTAGAAGATTGTGGTTGAAAAAATGTGTAGAAAATATCAAGGGGAATTATGTTGAAAAAAGTTTAATTTATTTGGAACCTGTGAATCCTCAAGAAAAAGAAAAAGAAAAAAAAACAGGAATTCCCCCCCTTTTACCACCTAGTCAGATTGCTCGAAACAACCAATCGCTTGCTTCTCTCAAGGAATTCCTTTTTTCAAGAACCGGTAGGAATATTAAATACCAAAGTTGTGGTATAGGATGCAAAAATGTGAATAGTAATAATGGAAGGGATGAAGTGTCTTTATCTTAATGGGAAACCAGAGATAATAAAAGAAATGGGGTGTGTGAGTCTAGGTTGACAACAGGCTCCTTTGGACATCACATGTCAGGAGAGAAACATATTTAATGTGCATCTATCTCTGTCAAGGATTCCACAGCATGTAGTGAAACACACTTCATGAATTCTATTCATAATTGAACTCAGATAGGAGAAGAGGAGTTTTCAGATACTTTTCAAGGCAAGTTATCAAATTTGTTAAGTTCATCATTTCATAAGTGTCTAGACAAAATTGGATTTTTCCTTGCACCTTGCACTGGTATTGTGTGATTGGTGTTTTATAGCTTGCTAGGGAATTGAACCATAGGAAACATTCTCCATGCATGTGTTCTGATAATATGTCTAACATTAATCCTATATATTCTAAAAATGACAAGTAGTCTCCAGTGGAACCTACACAAAATGAGTGTGACAATATAGATGATGAAGTTTTTAAGATTCAAGATGTCCTTATTCACTTGTCTATGGGTTATGTTCAACATGAATATAGTAATAATGCATACTTATCAAGCCTTTCTTTAGAACTACTTCATGGCTTGTCTTCTAGCATTGTGATTGAAAATCATGAAGAGTGGTTAAGTCATATACTAATAATGGAATGTGAATTTATTTCAGAGCTGATTCTGTCAGCATACTTGATGCACATAGAACCTATTCACATACTATTTATAATGCTTGCTGTGCAGGTTTTCTTTTCAAAAATACCATACTCAATAGCCACTTCTCTGGAATTTTGGATGTAAACTGTGTCAAACTTCTTGAAGACAATTTACAAGGGGTGTTGCAATACTTGAGGATCAATGCAGAAAAATTTATTCATGTATCACTGTGTAAGGATTCTCAATTTCATCTAGCTTTTGGTTTTGAGGTTTATTATTATTATCGAAATTTTCTCCTTAAAGTACTACTTTTCTCTTACTGTTAATTTGAAAATATATAATTTCTTAACAAAATTTATACAACCTTTAGGTGTTTTGTAAGGGTGGGAATTTATTTTTGTAGGAAATGAGTTGTATTTGATGAAGATGCATTTGGAATTCGAGACACGAGTTCCTGGAAACCTATATTATATACCAAGATAACCTATACAAACAGTGCAACTTTGCCAATTTTACTTGAAATGGAACCAATTAATAGGTGGTATCTCTTGTTTTATGGCATCAACATGAAAATTTTGATAAGTTTTATGTCGCTTCCTGATTTAGTATGCTTGTATCTTGATTCCTTATACATAATTATTTTATTCATAGAAGTGGTTTAAGATTTAATACTTTGGTGCAATTTCAAATCTATTTTTTGGACTGTTTTTCCTAACCCTTACTTAGCTCAGGCTCATAGGTTCCTCATTCAACTTTACAAATTTTATGATATTTAGGTACTTTCAATGGTTGTGTAGACACTTGCAACTTGAATTCCTCATCCAACTTTAGACATTTAGGGTAGTTACAATAGTTGTACACACACTTGCAACTTAAAACAATGTCTGAGGATGGTTCCTTGAAAAAATTATCAGATATTTTATTCACATAGTTACAAGGTATGATAAGCATGGGTTCCAAAAAATATGATAAAACATGGTCCAAAATCTTTGATATGAAAGGGTACTGGAAAATAAGACCTTAAATAATTGAAAACGATATGACGTAACAAGGAGATTATCATCATCACATCAAATTTCAAGCCAAATAATTCAAGGCTTATTAAAATTTGAGAGTTAAAAACCTAAGCCAGATTTGAATAAATATTTTCAAATCCAAATATTAGTCTTTTATTTGATTACAAAACTACAGTACCTAGGCTACAATAAAAACATTTCTTTTCTTAAAACCTATGGTTAATGCTTTGATCGAATTCATGTTTTCTTGTTGGCAATTGATACATTTGCATGTGCCCCAAATCAACCAAGTAATAGGGGTGAAAAATATAACATCACCAGCAAATGCAGAGAAGAAGAAGAGGAAAATAATAATTAGACACGTTGTTAGAGATTGGTTAGTGATGATCGTATATATATGTGTGTGTGAGAGAGAG
This sequence comes from Pseudotsuga menziesii, assembly GCA_001517045.1. NCBI lineage: Eukaryota > Viridiplantae > Streptophyta > Pinopsida > Pinales > Pinaceae > Pseudotsuga > Pseudotsuga menziesii. Next base: position 191,988 of record LPNX010579972.1, read on the forward strand.
AGAAAGGAAGAGAGGGAGAGAGAGAATCAAATGTGACATACCTATTTTGTTTGCCTATATATGGAATTGGTGAATCTATGTAGAATGAATTATTAATAAAGGAATAATAACCATCTTGTTTTTTAGCGTTGAGGCTATTCAATTTGATATCAATTGGTATCAAAGCTTGTGATATTGAATTCCATAGCCAAGGAAAGTAGAGGGAACAACACCCTCTATATCTGGCGTCAATAGCCAAAATCTAACAGTGGCCAACTTCCTTCAAGACTTGCGCTGACTCAAGCAACAATGGATTTAGATTTTTTTTAATTTTTTATATTAAACAACGAAGTTCCCTTCTTTGAAAAGTTTGCTCATATCATAATTTTGAGTTCTAGCAAGTCCTGTTGATTTTATTATGTTGAATATTACAGGAAATGGGGAATCATCTCTCTCTTTGTGGCATATATCTAGAAATTGTATACTCTAAGGCTTCTTATTAGATTACTTGAACTTGTGCTAGGGAAACGATACAACCAATATGTGGAGATTTCTAAAGTTGTTTTTGGTAAGACATACAATCCCTATTTCTTATTGGAACTATTTGCATAAGAATGTTTTTCCCCAACACTGAGGACTTATATGCTCATCAAATTGATATGTTTATCATTTTCTGTCTACTAGATATACCAAAAAATGATAGTATAATTCTCTTATTAATAGATTTGGGATTTTATCTAGAAAATATTGTCATTTTACAGAAAAAATAAAGTTCATTTTGTTATCGTTTGTACTTCCCAGAAGGTGTGGAATTTGTTGTGTTTTTGTTCAGGATGTTATACAATCACCAAAAGATTGAAAATTTAATAGATTTAAATTACTTATATGGTGCAGGTAATACCAAGCTATAAAAAAACTCTTCAGGCTATAACAGACCTGCAATATGTGTTTTATAGCCATGTATATATGCTAGAAAGATGAAAATTCCATGTCAAATACTCATGTCAATATATTAGATTTATATTCAAACTTGAATACATGTAGTTGAAAGACAAATTTTATATTGAAGAATAGCCCCCATACATAGCCTAAGCTCAGATGTGAAGTCAAAAGGCCTCAATATGATAAAACATCACTCATTTCATCCTTTTCCATGTTGGAAATACACATGAACTTCAATATAAGTTCACCAGAAAATTAAAGATCCAAGTACGAGGCAACGAACTTACAAAACAGTATAATAGACCTGAATATTTGCACATTATATCTCTAGTTTTGCCTTAAAAATTTCTTCAGTTTCTAGTGTATATGTTCTAAGGTTGTGGATTCTTCCACCACTGTTTTATTCAGTTAAAATCCTAATAAAAACAACCTAAAATTGTCTTTACTATTTATATAGGGAAAACCAAGGTTTTCCTCAGAGCGGGTCAAATGGCTGAATTAGATGTTAGAAAAATTAAGGTATTGGGAAATTCAGCAAAAAATATTCAGTGTAAAGTTCATTCATATATTGCAGATCGGAAAGAATTTCTTGCTTTGCACAATGTTGCCATTGATATTCAGGCCTTAAGGAGAGATATTTCATGTTCATGTATTTATAGGTATGTCGGTTCTAAATGTTTATGTATTTTGAGTACACCTACTATTTGTTGGACTTGTTTATTTATTCCATGTTGAATATTGTGAAATTACTATGTACATTTTTCAGTTATTTGCTTTCTCTTTTTAGTGAGGAACAAAATTTATAGCTTAACATGTGTGTCTATAGGTAACCTTACTCACAATATTTATAACAAAATGAGGAGGGAGGCTACTGCAGTGCGGATATAGAAGCACATGCGTAGATATAAAGCTCAAAAAGTTTAGAAGCACGTGCAGTGCAGATACAGAAGCATGTGCGGGGATAGAAATCTCATAAAGTGGGCCATTGAGTATGAAGAGCTTGTTGCTGAGGCTTTTGCATTGAGTATGAAGAGCCTGTTGCCGAGGGTTTCAAGATTCTAAGTATGGTTTTGAAACTGCCATGGGATCTAAGTATGACTTAGCAACCAAGTACAAGTGGGATGGTTTAGCCATTGTAATATTTTGAAAAGTCATTGATGTACTAGATGATTTTCATGTAAAGTTATATGCAGATAGTTTTTGAGAAAACCCATATTTATTGTAATACTTGACCTTTCATATAATATAATTTGTGCGGTTTAAAGCTTATATGGTTGTACTTTATATTATTTATAAGTGTTGTAATTAACTAATTATTGTGACATTGCATAATTCACATGTGTATTAGATGATGATAAATAATGTATGATTCTTTTTTAATTTAAACATAATATGATATTAAAAATTTATATTAATTAATAATGGACACAATTAAAACTACTAAAATATAATAACCAAACATAAAACGACTAAAAATGCATAAATTAGTGACAAATAAATGATATTAATGACAACAATTCACATATAAAATGAACAAATATTGATAGATATGTGACCAAAAAATGAGATATAAATGACAAAAAAAACAACCAAAATTCGCATATCAGTGACAAAAAAAACAGTTTTGGTGGCTAATTTACGGTCTTTTATTACGCGACCAAATTTGGTCATATTCTAGTTTGTCATGTGGTCATTAATTTGGTCATAAATGTGGCCATATATTTGCTCATTGATTCAAATATATGATCAAATTAATGACCAAATTAATGACCAATTGACAAGCTATAAATGACCAAAATAAAAATGACCAATTTTTGTCATGTAATAAAAGATCGTAAATTAGCCACCAGTGATCGCCAAACCAAAAGTTGTCATTGATATGCGGATTTTGGTCATTTGTTTTGTCACTAATCTCTCATTTTCCACCAGTGGGATACAAAGCTATATGCAATGCTACTTATGAAGCTGTTTGGTTAAGGAGAATTCTTGAAGATATTGGCAATAAACAAATGAAGCCAATTGTTCTCAAATGTGACAACCAGAGCTGCTTTAAATTGGCACACAACCCAATTTATCATGCCAGAACCAAGCATATTGAAATTCAACATCATTTTGTGAGAGAAAATATACAATCAATTGAAATTGACTTGATCTATTGTAATATCACTGATAATGTGGCTGGCATCTTTACCAAGCCTCTTGGAAAGAAGAACTTTGAAGAATGCAAGAAACAATTAGGGTGATAGAAAATCCATTTTTCCATTAAAGGGAAGTGTTCTAGATATTAATGTCGAAATGAATAAAATAGAAACAAAATAAAATGAAAACTGTTGCAACTAAATCCATGTTTAAAAACAAATGCAACTGAATCCACACTTGCCTTTATTTATTATTATTAGATCCATTTTTGTAGGGATTTGTTGCTTGTGTGACAAGCTATATATTCAATGCATTTCTTCCTTGAAAGACAATAAAGTAAGTATGACAACTTTATCTCTGTTAAAATATGGTTGACTCTGTTTATTCTACATTTAGGAGGCACATCACGTAGGAGGAGATATTCAGGAATGTGTGTAATAACCAGAGAAAAAGGTCTATATAAAAATAATTAAAGCTATAAATTTATCAATTGGCCAAAAAAAACCTCCATATTCATATGAATTTTTGTGCTTAATATTAATATATTTGCAAGGTTTAACACTACTAATATATTTGGGACTAATTGTTCTTCATTCATGATCTTCATATTATTTTATTGTATTGAGATTTCAGAGTAATTGATCTTCATATGATATTCATATTATTTTATTGTATTGAGATTTCAGAGTACTTGATCTTCATATGATATTCATATTATTTTATTGTATTGAGATTGGGGAGTAGTTGATTTACATATTATGTTTTTTGTTTTGAGTATCTTGTATCATTTTCTTTACTTCTCTTCATAATAATAGTATTTTTGGTTTTTTAGTCTGTCTTTAATTATTATATCATTACTACTTTTACTTTTTCCTTGATTTTTAATTATTAAAATATTTCATGTTTTGGTTTACCTTTTACAAATGGTTTTGGATTACCACTAACCTTGAACTTTAAAAAGAAATTTTGACTAACTATTGATTATGCAACCAGACTAATTCCAACCCATATGAAGAGAAATGATGAATATAGGGGATTTTTCCATTGATGAAAATAACTAAAGACGAGAACATGCCTGAATAGGGAAAGACAAAGTTTGTAATATGTAGAGATATGATAGATAATCCATTTCTCCATTAAATAGGAGTGTTTGAAATAAATGAAGAAGTGAACTACTAGAACTCATTTAGTAAAACTGATAGAGTGCTTACAACAAGTATCCTAGAGAGGTACAACACGAGTGGGTCTAATAGTTAAGAGCATGTGTTTCATCTTAAGAGGTCACAAGTTCAAATCGAGAGGAGGGTAATGTATGTACACTTTTTTAGATTTTAGCAGTTAAATCATTGTGCAGAGGGAGGTCTCTTGTCCCACAAACAAGGGGGTCTCATACACCAAATTGGTGTCTCGCTTGGCGGTGACCTTAAAAATAGATTATTATTATTATTATTAGTGAAAACTTCAAATTTATTAGACTTAGAAAGTGGAAGAGCAGCCATGATTCAACACATAAAGCACTCAGGCTATTATTATTATTTATTAAACACAATACAATACACATATATATAGCTGGAGTTAGTTTCAACTAATTCCACTCTTGGAGGGAGAGGTTGAGAGAATTTCTCAACATCCTCCAACAAACCCAAACCAATCCCTAAACTTTATTATACAACATTAATTAGGCATTATCTCTAACACCCCCGATTAATGCCTACATTACAAAACTTCACAAAAAGGTTATGTTACAACACTTTGTTTGGCATGATCCTCATCAACACATACACCCACTCTGACACCTCTGGATTGCGCCCTTTCTCTCCCTCTTCTTCAATCTTAGCATTCAACTCATTTAAAGTATAAATGCTTTTTTACCATCATTCATGAACTTGTACAATAGACAATATCGACAAACTCGGCTCACCGGGGCTTCCATGAGAAAAGCTGTCAAAGTAATGAAGCATCTATGAATATACCTACATATGTCAGATATTTCGCTTTCGGCTATCCGTTAGTTTCTAGAAAGGTTGTCTGGGTACAAAATGTCTTCAAAATTCACTTATACAAGGTGACTTCAAACATAAGAACAATTGTTCTTGAAAACAGGGTTGCCAATTTATATCAAGAAACATGAGTTCTTTTACATAAACATATAAAACTTTAAACATTAACACACATACATAAATAGTTAAATACACCACTAACCATTTTAGAACAATTTGAGAGGTGACCCTTTTGATTCTTCATCACTTTCTACAAACTCTTCAAAACTGCATACCCAATATAAAGAACGGATTTCCATACAGAAAATTGCACAACCATTAAACCCAATTTGAAAGAAGGAAGACAGATCGAAAAAGAATATACCCATAAATAAATCATGACCATTTAAATTTGATAACCACCCCGATCCATGCAAGCAGCAATAAAATTCCTTTCAACGAACCAATCACCAACATAAACTGCACATGCACTACATAATTGCATAATTGTGTAGATATAGACTTCGGATCCGAGCAATGTTTTGACTCTCTGACAGCGTGATGATTTTATGCTCACAGCAACAGTTGACGGCTCAATAGATTAGGCACTCATGAAGTAGATATGCACATGTGAAACACACAAGTTGTTGTCTAATTTAATCATTTTAATGGGCACATGATCCACAGAAGGAGATTTCTTCAACATATTTCTTGTGCGTGTGCTTCCTTTTTGGCACATATTTGGAACAATTCTCAGATCGCGACCTCCTCCTCCCGCACAACAGCAGAGGTTGCACTTAACAACTGACAGCGATTACATTCATGCAGCTCATCCTCGATGTTTTCTCCAATGCCTTCTCACACTCAACAACAAAGTAGTACACATACCTAAAGCAGATCCTCTAATTTTATGGTAGATAGAGTTTTAAAATACAGAGGCGACACTCTTTATGCATACAAAAAAATCCTATCAGCACACAATGATAATCACTCACAAAACAAGCCTAATTCAACACTCTCACACACCCTAATCTACTCTCTTACACTAATAGCAGTTTGATAATCACGGTTCTCACATATTCCTGGCCTTCCTGTGAGGGAATTAAGCCAGCACTTGCTCTGATACCAACTTAGAAAGTGGAACAGCAGCCATGATTCAACACATAAAGGACTCAGGCTATTATTATTATTTATTAAACACAATACAATACACATATATATAGTTGGAGTCGGCTTCAACTAATTCCACTCTTCGAGAGAGGTTGAGAGAGTTTCTAAACATCCTCCAGCAAACCCAAACCAATCCCTAAACTTCAGTATACAACATTAATTAGGCATTATCTCTAACAATTAGATGGTGTGAAATGACCATTATAGGTTCGGTTGATCAAATTCCAATTTTTAAGAATCAGTATTGCATGCAATCCTATTTATGCACATATGTTTCAGTTTGATTATATTATTTCTTTCCATTAATAGAGTGCATTGCCATTGTGTTTAAAACTCTGTTACACATAAATAACAACTCCATATATATAAGCTTTGGTGTAGTCAGCTTTTTGTTCTTGTTGGGCACTAACTACATATCTTATATCCATTACATAGATTCAATTACATAGATTCACTCAGTGAATCAATTATTGAACTCTGGTTGGAACTATCCATTAAATGAAACCCAAAATTGTGGTTGGAACCCACACCTCATTCGTTGACAAAACTGTACTTGTATTGATTTGTTTTGTCGGTCAACGATGTTGTATTTAGGGAATATTGCAATAGAATTTGTATAGTGTGGTCAATGGATGTCGGCTATGACCCTCTATATAAAAAAAAGAATTATCTTTTGATATAAAAAAATACCAAATTATCGTCTGATCAAGTAAACTGTTTTCGAGTGAGCTGCAACTAGATCTAAATTTCATTTGAAGTCGATCTAGCTATAGAGTTCTAAGTTTGGTTAGAAATTCAGTTTGTATAAATTTACATGCATACAACACTAGATGGCATCGACAACATGGTTTGATGTATTTGATTAAGAAAATAATAGCCTCACTTATCAAGTGTTCATTGCTTACCTTCTTTATTTTTCGGTTTGTTACTTTGGTTCGCATTCAGAATATCTTAGTTTCCTCTTTACTGAATGTTGATATTTGACACTAATCGCCTGGATGTTTTTATAATCATATCAGAAGTTCTGGATAGAGCGAGACACATTTTAATTGTTCTTTATGTTGTTTGCAATATATTTAGATATAACATGGGGAGACAATAATCGGTACCGACATTTGATTTCTCAGGATGACTCTAGGCAGGCCAACACTCTAATCTTTCATTTTCATTTTTTTAAAGTAAAGAAAAACTATAACACGGTTTTGACATTTTCCTACAATTTCGAGGAGATAGATAAACTAGAGATAGTATGTTTTTCTTGAAGTGAAAGGTCAATTTGACGGCAAGTTTTTGTATCTGGGCATTGCATATACCATTTCATTCAGGTTCAGACTCCAAGGAGGAATTTATAGTGTCTTTGATAGAAATTTTACAGCCACCTTTTATCAAGCATATCAATGGAATTGGAAATGAGTCAAATTCTCAGTTACAACTCCTTATGGTGACCACAAGATATAGGCTCAGTGTTTGAGTGACACAAATAAACCTGTTGAAAATGAAGGGTACTAGATGACTCCCTTCAGACACGTAGAGGAGGTTTGGATGGATTTTAATGTTGGAACATTTGTTTCGAAGAAGAGGGGGGTAATTCAGGAAAAATAGAGTTCTACATGAGAGAATAGGAATAGGAAGGTGGGAATTGGAAAGGTGGTATTCTTTTAGAAGGGGTTAAGATCCAACCCACTTATTTGGTTATTGAAAGAACATAAGGATATAATTTGGTTGGATTGTATCCTCCGTAATTTTAGTAATTAGTTTCTATAGATAAAAGCTTATCATCATTACTTTTGGGTAATTTCGAAAATGGAGTATTTTGCTTTGTCACTCAGTCATGTTCAATTTTATGCATCTTCCATTGATTAGTCGAGTAAAATCAATTTACAGAAATGATATCAGAAAGCTAGTCTCATTTTAGGATGTTAAACTTTACATATTTCTCTAGTACATTCAATATACTAAAATGGCTATAGCAGTTTCTCGGGAATTTGCTCACACCACTATGTTCAATTCTATGTATTTCTTTAGCACATTCAATTTACATAAATGGATATTACAAAGTTTCTCTCTTTTTTTTCTTATAGATGATCCAAAAGGACCGTTTGATGTGGTGTTAATAATTTAATGACCATCTCTCTAGATTTAGAATATTTTATTTTTTATTGTTATTAATCAACTACAATTATCAATTCTAATAGAATAGTGAAAGTTGATTACTAGAACAAGACAAGGCCTTGAATATCACTTGGTAATGAGATTTAACATGTGAAAGTTATGCAAATAGGATCGATTTGGATACTGTTTGGAATATTGTCATGTATCGAATTAAATAATTTCCAAATAAGACTATTTACGAAATAATGTTCCACAAACCTACTAGTTCCTTAGGTTGAGATGGAGACATACATTTTTTAATAAGACTATGGGACCCAAAATGACTTTATTTTACCATATTCACATTTAAATGGGTCACATAAATGATAAATGCTAAGAAAACAAGGTGGCATGGGTTCATGAAGACACTTGGAAGCTTGTGGAGCCTTTGGATGACTAGATTCCCCGCACACTTTGGCATGATCTTCATCCAAGTTCGAACACATGGGTAATGTAATGCTATTGGAGGGTGATGTGGTGTCAAATATCATATAATGAGCGAAGGAATTCAAATAGATAAAGGAGAGTAAATCTCAAGAGTAAGAGACTATAAGGCAAGGTGTGTCAGTTGGAAGGAGATTCCATGCACTATATGACAACAAATGATGAAATATTCTATGACAACTATGAAAAATTCAGACTTGATTGCAGACATATAAAAAATATGAAATGATAGTTGTTGTTCAGGAATAAACACCCTTGTAACCGAGGGTCTGGGGTTACCAACATACTTCTCAAACTTGTAGACAATCAACTTTAAAGTACAGAAAGGGAATAGGAAGATATGGTGGACTCACCCGATTAACGATGGTTGATCCAAGCTTTGTCTTCTCCCACTCTGCTCCTCTCCGAAGATTTCAGGGATGCACCTCCTTCACCTGCAAAGAGACAATTCTTCAAGTACAATCTTATACATGTATATATGAAAATTTAGACGAACAATATATAGAGTGCTTAATCAAAAATATTCATCAAACAATGATACATGAAAGAGACTCAACACAAGGTTGGAAGAAGAATTCTCTTTATTAACAATAGTGAATGAGATAAGTGTACAACCCAACACCTGAAACAAGGACTCCTCTGCAACCAAAGGATTCTGATTTCTACTGCTCCAAAGACTTTTGAAGATATACCACCAGCATAGCTTTGCTCTCCAAGATTGATTGATTAATGCCTTCGCCAAGGCCTCTATTTATACTTTAGGAAATAGAGCAGTTTCGAAGGTTGAGGAGGTTGAGACAGTTGAGATAGTTAATGATTAGGGCTCAACAAATCTCCATTAATATGTTTTATTATTTTTAATGTCGAATGGATGTGTATGCGAGTATTGATACCGGAAACCCGCGTATGACACATGAGTTTCTATAAGGGAAACCCGCGTACAGATCTGTACGCAAGTTGCAATGAAGATACTCGCATACAGTATGTGGGATGCTATGGATATAGTCGCGTATGTACACAAGTTGCTGTGGATATAGTCACGTACGGAATTCAACATATGAAAAGGTAAAATGGCAAGTTGGTTGGATAGCGAATGCATCTCAGGTCATGCCCATCTATAGTGTTTAGGCAACCTTCAATCCATAAGTTCCCTTTTGTGTGCCAACATATGAAGTTTCAGCACTCAGACAGAGAAATGCCATTTGGGTTGATAACAGATGCCCCCTAATGTGTGAGGTCAGAGGGAAGCGATGGCCAAAATACATTATAATCATTATCTTTGGAGAACTCAGAAATCCAATGGAGCAGAGGTAGTACTTGAAACAAATAAATAATAATGTCATATACCAAGTCATATATGAGGATGCTATGTTCAATACACTGGAACACTAGCTCCTTTACAATGTTTGAGTACATCATATAATACGGTACAAGACCACGTATATTACAAAGGTGGATTGAAGCCACAATATACAATAATGATGAGTCTTCAAAGATCTGGAAGCTGTGTAAATGGATCGAACATAATCTTGCACAACTTAGTCCATAGATAGAGAACTAAGGTCTTCATAAACAATCCCAAAGAACTAGTACAATCCAAGCCATGTGAATAAATGTAGGTTGAAGTCAAACATGGAGTGGATTCAATAGATTGTCAATCAATAAGTGATAATCGACAACTGAAGAAAAGGAATTCACTAATAATGAAAGTGAATCCTAAGGTATGATCATCAAAACTCTAGGTCTTCGTCATTGGGAAGTGCTGATATGGAACCATATTGTGATAAGGAAGGAAATAGATCCTCCAATGGATCACAAGAGTGAATAGGAACTGGGTAAAGGAAGGGAGACACAAGTGATAACAGATACGATAATGATGGGATCAGGATATAGATCGAACATTGAGTTAAGTCCTTGAACAGTGAGCACGACACAGAGATGACCCAAGGAAGCTTTTAAATTTATAGATAGAACAACTAGACTTATCTGTCATATAGGAGACATGGTCAGATTCCCCAGGTAGAACTGACAAGAGGAGGAGTAATAAACTCGAAGTAATAGCTGAACTGAAAGTGAACACTGAGACATGGGTATTGGAAAAATGGAGGGTGATATGTTCAAGGATGACATGCTACCACTAACTAAAAACCAAGAGAAAACTTCTTCCTTACCTTGCCTGTTAAATTTTAATGAGTCCAGGAAAGTCAACTCGGATCTCTCTTCATTTTTTAACAAGCTTGAAGAGAAGAGAGAATAATGCTTGATAGTGTCACTGATTTGTGGATTTAATGAGCCCGAACTAGTACATGCTTAGTTTGTGTTTTCACATTTAGAGAGTCTGAAAAACTCCAAAGAAGACTCCAGGGGGGTCCTTTTTAGTCCAATTTAGTCTCCTGAGGCCAGAAAAGTATAAAACATACCACATAAGAACTCTCTTAACTTCCATAGAAGAAAAGGTGAACCTTTTTTGTACTTAGTCAGGGAGGTCTAAAAAAGTTTAAATTACCAACTACCCAACGCTCCTTTGAGAGAAGCATATAGCTTGAGTTTTACAAGTGTGAAGGAAAGCAAGATCACTCGAAAAGATCCATTTGAGTAAGAGAAATGAGGCTTACAACAATAAACTCGATGCCTTGTTCTTTAGTGTTTAATGAGCATGACAAAGACATAAAGTACACTCAGAATATTTTTCACATTTTAGGTCCAGAGCACAAAAAAGAAAAAACTGAGCTCATACCGGGTGTTCCTTTTCCGTAAATTTAGTCCCTAAGGTCCGGAAAAGTGATAAACCTATGCCTGAGAATACTCTTCTCAATTCTATAGAAAAGAGAGTGATCCTTTCTCATATTATTCCACATGGTCCAAGAAAGAGATAACCTACCACCAACGCGGATGCCCATTCACATATTCTTAACGAGCTTGAACGGACAAGTTAACTCGGTAGTCAAGTCTATTTTGAGGAGTCAGACCTGGGCCTAAAGAAACTCCATAAAGGTGGGGAGTCCTATAAATGGATAGCTTGTCAAAAGAGACCAAAATGAGGCTCCATTTGGCGTGAAAATTAGGTACGAGGATTCCCATGTACCTAATATAGCTGCAGCATGAGTATTGAAAGACAACATTGGTTCTAATTGAGGATGCTCATGAGAGGAAGGACCTACCCACGGAAGAACAATGGTAAATACAAGGAGCTAATGGTTTAAAATACCATAGTCTGTGGTTAAAATGTTGATTGCTAAGTTTAAGATGGAGTAAGTATAGATGCAAAATGCATGTGAAACGACAAAAAACCACCCTATATGAGCAAAGAACAACTTTAAACAATGATAAACCTGTTACAAGGAAAAAAGAGATATGGTATTAGTTTAGTGAATTATGAAATATAGGAAAAAACCCACTTGAGAAATTTTATTCTATAAATAGTTCAAAAACATAAATAAAACTCACCATTTTGAATTTTAGCCATAAAAGACAAGTTTTCACCTGTACCTTTAGTTGATCAATGTGGACCAAATCCAATTCTGCAAGTGTCAAGTAAGACTACACCCCAAGCTCTTCAATTTGATCCTAGCAAATTTCAAAATTGAGTCCAAATTTTATATTTTTGAGCGCCCTTAAGCAAGGAACATTGTGTACATAGGTTCTCTATTTTGAAACTTGCGTATAGGAATTCTGTACGCAGGTTGCCCTGAAGGACAGTTGCGTAGAGTACGCGACATGCCTAACTAGACAGTCGCGTACGCTACGTGAGGGGAAAAAGTAGTGGTTTGGGTCAAAATTTTGAATTTTCTCACGAAACTAAAGGTTTGCAATGTTTGTTTTACTAGGTTTGAAGAGGTGCTTGAGTGGAGGGAGCATGAGCATGAGGATATGGACCAAGAAGCACTCCAAAGTGCCCCCACTATGAATGTTTTGTGGTCAAGCAGGTTGTTGAAATTCTTTTGCACATCACCTATGCGGGCCAATGTCCTCCTGCTAGAGTTCATGATTAAATACTAGGATCATGATTTAGGCATGTTTGACCTTCAAGGTGAATCCTTGGAGATTACTTTAGAGGATATATATTTCATTGCCGGTCTGTCACGATGCGGAGCTCCAGTCAATTTGGATGGCATTGGCAGAGGTGGTGACCCTCTGAGTGTCCAAAACTACATTGATATATACTGCGCACCAGGTACCCAAAAGAGAGGGAGTTGCATCCCTATTGTACACATACGTGATCTTCCTCTATAGTTATTGACAAGTACCATATTGAGGGTTGCAGGACCATCTTCTCTTCATCTCGCTACATGGAACCAGATGAGGTTGGTAGTGGATTTCATGAAGGGGGGCCTATATGATTGGTGCTTAGGAGTTATCCCAATTTTGAGAAAGCAACTCTCTGACTACAAGAGAGGAAGGAGGAAGAACTTTGGATATTCTAGCATGCTATTTTCCTTCTTCGAAAGAGAGTGTCAGGATTGAGCCCTGCAGTACCCCTATCAGTTTGTTCTCCTCGTCAGCCTAGGCTGAGTAGATGGGGATATATCTTCCTCTGCCAGGGAGGAGGTGGCTCAATGCAGAGTGTATATGACGATGAGTTCTACTTTTGGTGGGAGCGGTAGTTGCCAGCACTGGAGCAGTTTACATATGCTGGGATGGATTTTCGTGGTGATCCAGACCTTGTCCTCCATCAAGGAGGAGCATGGGGAGAGCTAGGTAATTTTTATTTTCAAGTTTTTAAATTTTTTATGAATTTTAAATATATAGATATATACATATGTATAAGAGTTCTAATCCTATAAACATGTCAAAATGCAGATATTGGACCAGTCTGCCCTGAAGGGCATCCACACATGTATGTGCATCTTGTCTTAGGCGAAGACCAGGGGCTGATTAGGGTTCTGGAGGGGAATCTTTCTAGGATTACCCAGAGAGTACCCACTTTGCAGATAGAGCACATCCCATCCATCATGCAGGAGTTTTTGGTTGGAGTTCCACATGTCTCGATACACCTTTTGAGGCGGGTAGCCAGAGCAGTTTTAGTATACATAGATGTTGTTGAGGCTACTGAAGCCGAAGAGGCTGAAGAAGCCAGAGTATAGGGAGACCAGGGGGACCAGGGTGGTCCTGCTTAGATCTAGGGCATTTGATGGACTGTGATCCATATTTTGTATATTTTTTGTATATTATACAGTTATGACTGGATCCGAGGATCAGAGAGTCGACCTATCTATAGACAGATATTCACACACACACACACACACACACACACACACATATATATATATATATATTGTCAATTATTTACAAATGTTTCTTATGTGTATGCTGTATATTTTTATAAAAAATGTGTTAAATGCCAATCCAAGATGTAATTAGCGTATTCATTAGTTAATGAAATCTAATTTCTTGGAATATGATTGAATGTAATGAATTCAAAATTTCTTTCCAATAACCTAAATTGCATAAACTGACACAATAGAATAGGGTTCCGCACCTGATAAGCTACATTGAGCTGGGAAACCACCAGTTGAGAGTCCAGTTGGACTTCTAGCTGAGTGATACCACGTGAAAAATCATCCCATAGAAGCTCAATTATAGCCCTATACTCAGCGACATTATTAGAAGTAGGACCTAAGAAAGCACCTCCTGAGGAAGTTAACTATCCCGAGGGAGAATAAATGACCCATGCCGCTGAAGCTAGATTACAAGTGTGGTGACTAGCACCATCAGCGAAACCTATGAACCTCTCAAAAGACATCTAAAAAAACCAGCAGATGGTATAAAAAACACAAACCGACGAACTAGTGTACATAAAAATACATACAATAAAATACAAGAAAAAGCACTAAGCCTAAGCATAGTACTTTTTCAGGTAGAGCCCATTTCTAGGCTTAGGAAGCTTACTCCCATCAAAATCAATTAAATCATATGCGCCCTTCTTTAAGAATTTCGACATGACATAAGGCCCCAACCACATGGCCTTGAATTTATTTTCCCCCAGGGGTTCTTTGTCTTGGTCCCAAAGCAAAACAAGTTCCCCCTTAGAGAAAATTTGAGGCTTGACCGACTTATCATATTGGATTTTGACCCTATTTTTGTGAGCTTGATTTGCTATTAGCGCATCTCTACACTACTCATCAAGATGTTCTAAGTGTATTAGACGTTCTTCAAGATTTTTCGTATCGGGTAACACATGAATAGCTATTTTCAAAGACGGGATTTCACATTAAATTGGGGTAACGACTTCCACTCCATGAACGGGTTGGAAGGGGGAGAAACCCATAGTAGTTTTTACATTAGTTTGGTACGCCCAAAGTGCGGGGTATAGCATGATATTCCAATTAGAATGGGTTACATTAATAGTACATTTGAGGATAGTCTTCAAAGTTTTATTAACAGCCTCAACCTGACCGTTCGCTTAAGGATAGTATGAAGATGAATGTTCTTGTATGAATCCAAGCATAGTGGTCAGTTCCATCATCATGCTATTTTGAAAATGACTGCCATGGTCAGTGACAATCACATTGGGTATACCAAACCGTGCTATAATCTGATTGAACACAAAGAAATCTATTGTTTCTCTCTCGGATTTAAAGGTGGGCATTACCTCTGCCCATTTCGTAAAATAGTCCACAATGACAATGATATATTTTTGCCCCCCAGCCGAGGCTGGATTACACATCAGGTTATCAATCCCCCACTTCATGAAGGGGCCCACTAAGACAACGAGAAATAATGGAGTGGGATGTGATCACATTTTTCTAATGTAAAGTTGACATGGCTGACAGCGCTTCACGGCTTCCACACAATCCTTAAAGATCATGGGCTAGAAATAACCGGCACATAGTATCTTCTGGGTCGTTGCTAACCCAGATAAATGACCCCCACATGCTCCACTATGGGAATCATTCAGGACAATCTCCGCTTCCTCATGGGTAAGACATCGATGCAAAATGGAATCTACTTGTCTACGATATGAACTATCTCCTATGATGAGGTAGTTCTTAGCATGAAGGTGTAATTTATGTCGTTCCTCCCGCGAGGAATCTGCAGGATAGTTCAAAGTCTGGAGATATATAAGTATATCTCCGTACTAGGGGTCAGAGGTGGATATCAAGAAGATATGCTCATATGGGAATGAGTCTTCTTCAATGACTACATCTTCTTCAGTTGGAAATTCTGCTATAAGCTCAGCAAAAAGTAAGGATTTTTCAGACTTAGTGGACTGGAAATCCAAGTCAAACTCTTGGAGAATGACTATCCATTTGTTGAATTTGCCTCCAACAATCCATCGAGACAAAACATATTGAAAAGGATTAACATATGCCACTACTGTTGTAGTCCTTAGTAAGATGTAGTGACGTAATCTCTAAACATCATAGACAACTGCTAAGGCCAATTTCTCGACGTGGGAGTACTTGAGTTCAAGTCCGGCTAAAGCACGACTAAGATAGTAAATGACATGCTCTTGGATCTTATCATCTTCCTGGACTAGGACTACCCCGATGGTCGACTCGGACGTGGCCAGATACAATATAAAACCCCTAGAGTAATCTGGTGGATGCAGTAAAGGTGCCAACAACAAAGATTTTTTCAATGCCTCGAAAGTGAGTTGTGCAGTTTCATCCCAGACAAATGGGGTGTCCTGTTTTAGCAGGCGCATGAAACCCTTGGTAATCTTGGCATAGTTTACAATGAAACGTTGGAGAAAATTGGACTTTCCCTGCAGGCTCTAAAGTTGCCTGATAGAACGAGGAGGAGGTAGATTTACAATGGCCTCTACTTTTAATGGATCCACCTGAATGCCTATATTAAAGACAATGAATCCGAGCAGTCTCCTTGACTCGACATAGAACACGCACTTGTGGGGATTCAAGCGGATCTTATAGTATCTGCATCGCTCAAATATTAACCGTAGGTGATCTGGATGGTCAATCCTCTTATGAGAATGTGTAGGCAAATCATCAAGGTAAAGTTCGACAATGGCTTTGATATCATCGAAGGAAAATTTCATTGCCCGTTGAAAAGCTTCCCCAACATTTTTCAATCCAAAGGGCATTTTTTTGTACGCGAAGGTACCCCAAGGAAAAATGAAAGCAATTTTATGTTGGTCTTCTAGTTTTATTTGAATTTGATTGTATCCGGAGAAACCATCAATAAACAAGATAAATTCACTTCCTGCGCAAGCATCTATAATTTGATCTATAAATGGCATGGGATAGTTGTCCTTAGGACAGGCTTTATTCAAATCTCGAAAGTCAGTACATAAGCATATGGTCCCTTGCCTCTTATCAACAGGAACTGGGTTGGATACCCATTATGTTAGAGCTATGGGATAAATAAAACCAGCTTTCAACAATTTTTCAACTTTAGCCTTCACAGCCACCACTTTATGTGGGTTAACAGGTCTTAACTTTCTCCAAACATGTTTAGCGTCAGGGTATGTTCGGATCTCGTGCTCAACTATCGATGGATCAATGCTTGGCATCTCCTCATATGACCAGACAAAAACATCACGGAATTCCTTGAACAAGGATGTATATATTGCAATCTCCCCAGGAGAGAAATTTGCACCGATATGTATATTTTCCAAAACGTCAAGATTTATAGAGATGTTGATAGGGATAGTAGCTGAAATATTTTCAATATTCCCCTCGGCAAACATTCCTTCCCTTGGTAAGGGATTGATGGGTGTATCAACATCATCTGTAGTCTCATATGAAACTCTTCATTCTCTATCCTGCTTAGCTCTGGAAGAAAATAGGATCGATGATGAAGATCTTCACAGATCTTATCACGCCTCCACATGGCTTCCAGAATGGCTTCATCAAAAGGTAAAACCATATCTAAACAATCTGTAGAATGCAAAGAGTTTTTTGCCCAAGCAGGAAAATAGACTTCTTCCAGGGCCTCTAATACTATGAGATGGTCTGGGATGGGATCAACAATGGTTTGAGTGATAGCTTGGTAAGCCACTTCCACTACCAATAAGGGCACTTCTAGTTCATGGGGGGGAGGGAGAACCCAAGGATCAGTCCTATTAAAAACTATGGCTATGTACTTCCCCACACTAGTAGAACATATATATTTAATCGGGGATGGAAGATCAAATGTGCCCATCAGTGATGCATACATTCCATCCCCCAAGATCTATGAAGTAGGTTTGACCTGATCAACCAATGGCACAGCTGACTCATTAGACTCCATGCGGCCTTTTCGAGTAAAATTGAGTTGGTCAACAGTAACCAACTTCCCTTCGTGTGGAAATACTACCACCTGAAAGATGGCCGATGCAATAGCGGACATGGCATAAGTCCAGCTTCTTCCCAAAAGCAAATTATAGTCCAAAGTTGCATCAATCACTTCCACCTCAACAAACACTACTTTCCCTGCCAGCTTAATTTCAAAAGCCGGTGGGATACCATGTGGACAGAATGACCTTCCATCGAAAGCAGTAAGCAAAGTGTTTGACGGGACCAGCTCTGGGGATCTGAGAGCTTTCCAACATGACAAGGACATAACACATGTAGAAGCACCCTCATCAACAACTTCCCTTCCAATGGTCTTTCCACCATGGATGACATCTATTGATAAGGCTACATGGTAAGGTAGGCGAATTTTAACATCAGACAAGTGAAATTTCGGCATGAGACTCGATGAGTCCATGCTGCCTAAGGCTGCTAAGAGGGCATCCTGCTAGGCAGGACAGCTCTGTAACACCTCTAAAGCTGACATTGTACAAGGCGTTTGGGCTAAGTCTTCAACCACGGAGTAGTTTAAAGCAGCCCTAGCATTAGGGTTATGCAAGGTATTCTTAAAGACACCTTTCGGTATCTTAGGCATAGTTTCAGCAGGATTCTCAATCATGAGAGGGTTAGAAGTTTCACCTATAGCCTTTCCCTTCTCATAAGTCTCATTTTCATAGCTTTTATTCCTAGTCTATAACAAATTCAAATATTGAACCGTGTTGATATATTTGGGGTCAAGGGCATTTGAAGTGCCCCCTGCTACATTGGAAGCTGAAGCAGAATTTTGCCCTTGGGGAAAAGGATCCTTCAGGACAGCCGGTTGTTGAGCTTTTAGTAGCTTCAGGGCTTGTTCCATAAGGGGACAAAGGTGAGTGAGGTGATCCTCATTGCACAACCTACATGGGAATTTCACCTTTTTCTTTTCTTTCTTGTCCCCATCAGCACTATTTGCGGGTTTCTACTTGTTTTGATTTCCCTCCCCTTTCTTTCCTCTCTTCTTCTTCGCACCGGGCTGCTGATTGCCCTTCTGAGAGGTCTATGCAAAAAAAATTGCATTTTGGGGTGAGGGGGAAGCCTTTGCTTCCTCCGCCATAGAATGTTTGACGGACAGCCGATGGAGCTGTTTGGCCAAATATTCTACAGTGGGAGAGTTTATGGACCCAACCACACCATCGACATGGGGTCTAGGATTAGGTTTTTCTGCATCATGGGTAGGCCTTGGTGCCTTAGGGATAATCTCATACAAGATCCCAGATTGTGAATAAATCAATTCCAATTGCTGGGCCCTGAGAATGGCTTCTTATTCATTCATCACTCCTGAAGTGGACACATCCTTAGATATGTAAGGCAACAGGGATTTAAGGAACCACTCTAGTAAAAACTTAGGAGGAATAGTGTCTTTAATAAGGCTCTTTTGCCTCCTCCAATCTTGGATGTGATCCGAGATGTGGGTAGCCTTGTTCTGCCTGAAGATAGATAACAAGTCCGTTCCGAAGTCATATCAGACCGAAAGCTGAAAGTGGCTAAGGAATGCACTAGCCAAGTCCCAAAAAATACTGAACGCAGCAGAAGGAAACTCAATGTACCATTTTGTTGTAGTACTCGTTAAGGTTTTTTGGAACAACCTTAAGCTAACTGAATCTTCATTCAGTGAATTAGAAGAACACCATAAGTGAAAAGTGGTGGCATGAGCCCCAAGATCTTCGCCAATTTTTCCCTATAATTTTGGGATGTCCGATGGCAATTTGGTGGGAACAGGTGGCCACGAGGGGTCATGCCTTACTGGGTCGTTCATCAATTTAGACAAATATGGCAAGTTTAACGTTGCCAGGAATGGAATCTTGGGTCAAACCGGAGCACTAAAAGTGCCAATTTGGGGATTAGAGGGACTTGCCCCCAAATTCCCATATGTAAAGGTGGGGTTTCCCCTTACCACCGGTTGCGAAGTGGATGGATTACTTTGAAACAGATTCCATCCGTAAGCCATAGGATTATGGGTGGGAGGTGCAGTATAAGAGGTTTAGGCCATCCTAGTTGAAATTGGGGTTTGAAAAATAGTAGCAAGTGTCCCTCCACTAAACAATGAAAAGGGAGAGCTCATGAATGGGGCCGAGACCAGAGTTTGAAAACCTTTCCCATAAGAGGTAGTGTTTCCAAACTACACTCCTACATAAGAAGGTGAAGGGCCTACGTATGGAGTGGATGGAGGAATATGCCCCCCATTCCAAGGAAATCCTTGGACGAAAGTCGAGGATCCTACCGGACCGCTCTGGGCAGTGTGTGTGAAGGAGGAAGGAACAGTAGGTATACTAGGAATCCTAGTAACCATGCCACTAGAAGCACCTGCTAGGCTTGTGGGAACCGGCGGTTGAACCACCCGGCTTGCTGGAGTTAATGGCGTAGTAGGTATGCTAGATCTAGGGGAAATTACCGGGGGAGGTAGTACCCCTTCAGCTGGAATGGATGAGGTAAAAAAAAAGAACTTTCTCCTGCAGAAGACATTATCCTGCCCATAGGGACACCTAAAACAGGTGAATCAAAAGGCCTAACCTGGTCAATCACAGGATCATTTAAGTCAGTCAAGGGTGTATTAAAATTCATTAAAAACTCGTCAACCTGTAATTCTTCTATCTCAACTGTATTAAAATTAGAGCAGTTATACCTAAGTGTTGGTTCACTCGGAACTTCAGTTACTCCTATCGGTTCAAATGAACCATCCGTGTCCAATCTCCGCCTTTGAGGTGGAGGTGGAGGTTCCAAAGTGATGAGAGGAGGAAGGTTTTGCAACCTTCATGACCTTCTTATAGGTTGGTCCTCCATGATTGTAAATTTGACAATTCAAACCCTAAGGTGGGATAAACATAGACAAACCGCAAAGAAATCACTATGAAAACTCCTAAAGTCTCAACAGTCATCAAGGGTCAAAGATATGCTTTCTCGAAGAAAGCTGAAAAAAAGTTACTTGGCATCCTTGAAGAGGTTCTTAGGCACAAGTGGAGGAATCACCCACTGCCTTCCTACACTTTCAACAAGGGTTACCTTCCAAGCCCATCCAAGGTGAACCATAAATAGCCTTTCGGTTTACCTATGTATGAACCCTAGATGTGAAGAGACTAGAGGCTACCTTAACTATACCAACAGTCTGGGGGGACAGTCGAAATCCTGACTCGTACGCATGGGCAGGGTAGATGAGCCCGGAACTCTGTCTAGGACAGAATCCCCAGATGCATAAAAGTCCCGATTTACGTTTTGACAAGGAATCAGAGGGTTATCTCCTTAGTCCAATGCCTCCACGCGGCCTCGTGCTTGACTCCCATTTGAGAGGAGCTTCCCAGATACTATCAATAGAGAGAAGGATTTACCTATCGATAAGCCCACTATGTCTGAATTTTAAAACTTATGGGAAGTTTACACTTCCTATCCCACAAGTCTAGCCTAAGCTAGTGAGGTGTATGGCCCTAAAAAATAAAATTTAATTATTGCATTCATTTTAAGGGCTTTTTTTTACTCAGAAGGAAGTGGAACGAAGGGCTATGATGTTTTTGACTCAATAATAAATGTAAAACAAAGGTGTATATTTCCAAAGCAAATTACCAATACTAAAAAACAAGCTTCTTTTCTTCTTTTTTGTAAATATAAATTGATGAAAATGCAACGATAAAGAGAACTCTAAGACTATATTTTTGTAGTTTTTTGAGATTATATTTTAAAAACTAAAAGTAAAACTACTTTATGCAAAATCAAATGCAAAAGCTTCTAAAATGTTTTCTTTTCACTTTTTAAAATGCTCAAAGACTGCTATGCATCTAAATGCACAAAAACTCAAGTATGTTTGAATTAAACTAACTGTATAAAGTAAGCAAATTGAAGTAAATAGATTAATAAGACCAAAAGATCAACCACCTAAGAAAGACTTGGAACCCTAGCTTGGGCGGACACAATGAAAGAAAATCACTAAGATGACACAAAGGCAAGTGGCAAACCAACTACTATCCGAAAATAGAATGGGATAAACAGTGCCTAGAACCCTGATCACTGATTTAGACAACAACACTTGAAACTATACCCCAAACAGGAAAATCCACTTCAAGTTGCTAACAGAAAACAATCCAAACAAGAAGAACTCAAGGGCTTCACAAGAAAGCACATGGTGTGGACAACAAGGTCATAAAACTAACAGTGCAATGCTTATAAGGAAGACCTATGAGAAAACAAACTTTATAAAGGGACAAGGACAAGCAAAACCCTAACCAAAAAATTTGAATACTCAGGTTTGTATGCGACTGTGTACAAGGGAAACCCATGTACTATACGCGACTGTCCTAGAGAGCAACCCGTGTACGCAGGCCTCTGTACGCGACTGTATGCAAGAGCAACCCGTGTACGCAGGCCTCTGTACGCGACTGTATGCAAGAGCAACCCGCGTACAGGTATAAAATTTTCTAATAAAAGAGAAAATTTTCAAGGTCTTCAAACACTACCCTAAGCATGAACCAAGATAGGAGACCACACATACAATCAAGGAAAATACTAGGCGATGGTAAACAAAAATAACCCACAGTAGTCTAAGCTCCCTAGCGGAGTCACCAGTTCTGTTGTTAAGGAATAAACACCCTTGTAATTGAGGGTCTGGGGTTACCAACGTACTTCTAAAACTTGCATAAAATCAGCTTTAAAGTATAGAAAGGAAATAGGAAGATATGGTGGACTCACCTGATTAACGACAGTTGATCCAAGCTTTGTCTTCCCCCGCTTTGCTCCTCTCCAAAGCTTTCAAGGATGCACCTCCTTCACCTACAAAGAGACAATTCTCCAAGTACAATTTTATACATGTATATATGACAAGTTAGATGAACAATATATAGAGTGCTTAATAAAAAATATTCATCAAACAACGATACATGAAAGAGACTCAACACAAGGTTGGAAGAAGAATTCTCTTTATTAACAATAGTGAATGAGATAAGTGTACAACCCAACGCCTGAAACATGGACTCCTCTGCAACCAAAGGATTCTGAGTTCTGCGGCTCCAAAGACTTCTGAAGATATACCACTAGCATAACTTTGCTCTCCAAGATTGATTGATTAATGCCCTCCCCAAGGCCTCTATTTATACTTTAGGAAATAGAGCAGTTTCAAAGGTTGAGGAGGTTGAGACAGTTGAGATAGTTAATGATTAGGGCTCAACAAATATCCATTAATCGTGTTTTATTATTTTTAATGTCGAATGGATGTGTACACGAGTATTGATACTGGAAACCCACGTATGACATGCAAGTTGCTATAAGGGAAACTAGCATATAGATTTGTATGCGGGTTGCAATGAAGATACTCGTGTACAGTACGCGAGATGTTGTGGAGATAGTCGCGTATGTACACTAGTTTCTATGGAGATAGTCACGTACGGCATTCAACATATGAAAAGGTAAAATGGCAAGCTGGTTGGATAGTGAATGCATATCATGTCATGCCCATCTATAGTGTTTAGGAAACCTTCAATCCATAAGTGTCCTTTTGTGTGCCAACATATGAAGTGTCGGCACTCGGACGGAGAAGTGCCATTTGGGTTGATAACAATAGTGCTAAAAATAGCCACCAAGAGGTCGAATTTGGGAGTTAGAGGAAACCATTCGAATTGGGGAAAGAATTGGAGCATGAAGAGAAAGACATGTGTCATGAGATTTACTAAACCACTAAGATTGGTTGGACGAATCCTATGGATGTAAATTCAACCTTAGGATTCCTCATTAAGTTAATAAAAGGATTTCATAAAAGGATCTCATGAGGAATAAGAATATCTTTTGATCAATTTTTAATTGGCCCGATTAGAGGAAATTTCAATTTAAAATGGGCCTTCCAAAAATCATACAAATTTCATGTCATCATGTATTATCCAATCAAAATGCTTTAAAATTAAAAAAGGGAGCACCTCTTAAACAATTTTTTAATATAAATTTGGGGATAGGTATCATGAAAAAAACTACTTTTTTGTTTGTATTTTTGACATATCTCTGTGTGTTTTTACTCAAATTTTGATCGAGAGAACTTGTTGGATGTGAAATTAAATTCCGCATCCAACGAGTACCCACTTGGCATACTTTTGACAGGCCCCGCTAACCCAAAAACAAGAAATACATGAAAAACATGATGATGACATCATCATCACATTTTTCAGGTATTTATTGTTTTTGGG
Source organism: Pseudotsuga menziesii (assembly GCA_001517045.1). NCBI lineage: Eukaryota > Viridiplantae > Streptophyta > Pinopsida > Pinales > Pinaceae > Pseudotsuga > Pseudotsuga menziesii. Next base: position 216,219 of record LPNX010579972.1, read on the forward strand.
ATAGCGGGGTCTATCAAAAGTATGTTGAGTGGGTAATTTTTGGATGCAGAATTTAATTCTGCATCCAACAAGCTCTCCTGATTGATATTTGAGTAAAAACACACGGAGAAATGTCGAAAATACGAACAAAAAATAGTCTTTTCTTTTCTTCCTCCAAAATTAATAAAGATTATTTTATTATTTTAACTATTATTTTATTAAATTTCCTTCGGAAGACCATTTTGAGTTGAAATATCCTCTAATAAGTTTGGAATTTCAAAGAGCTTTTGCTTCTCCATTACATGGTGAGTGTTCACTCTCCCTGCTTGTTAGCTAATTTCGAGGAGTTGGACTCCTTTCCAAGTTGGTTGATGGAGAGGAAATTCAGTCCTATAATTGGATATTAATTAAGTATTTTTATTTAAATCTTGAAGTACCATACATTCAAATTCTTACCTATTCCCATATTCTCTCATTTCTTCTTCTCCATTTCCCCACACTCTCATGTTGAGGGCACACTTGTTGGAGTGGTGTTTGCACTTTGCTAAGTATATTTGGTTCCCAAGCTATGAAATATGCTTTATATCTCTATAATATCATTTACATTTGATTTGTAAGTCAAAATATTAAGAATACATATGTTAGAGGTTCACATTCCCATGCTCTTGAGTAACTAGTTTTCATCGATTTGGCTTACATATTGAAGTAGCTTTATATCAGAATTGTATAAGGACATTTATATGATTTTGATGATGTTTGGGAAGCCATATATTTTTTAAATATATTTAATTTTATTCTCATATTCTATTCATCTCTAAATATAATAAAATCCCATGTGAAAAGCTTGCATTCTCATGCCATTGTATCACTGGTTTTCATGGATTTTGGCTTCAATCCTGAAGTAGTTTTATATCATATTTGTATGAGGGATATTATATGAGTTTTATGATGTTTTGAAATCCATATATGATTTTTTACTCTCCCTATTCTCTAGGGGTTGAAATCGAAGAAATCCATATGTGAAACTTTTGCAATTCCATGCTGCTAATTCACTAGTTTTCATATATTTGACTCCTATACTAAATGAGTTTTACAAAATACTTGTATGAAGGGATTTATATCATGTTTAAAGAGTTTTGATTTATATGTTATTTTTTGTATGAAGGGTACAAATTTTTTTAAGGGTTGTATAAAAGACTCTTTTTATAATTTTTTTAGGGGCAATTTCATCACAATTTCCTAGTGATTTTTTCCCTATTTGTCGTTATCCCCAAACAAAGTTGCAGATGTGTAAAGTCAGTACTAAGGTGATTATATATTATCTTTATAGTTATTAATAATCATAATATCATTCCATTTCAAATTCAACACCATTTGGTTCCATTTGGAACTCCTAGAGTCAAGACTAGTTAAGCTTGTTTTTTGCCCAATTTGTAATTTTCTTTAAAACTCCAAAAGGGACATTACAGTGGTATCAGAGCGTGGCCTTGGAACCTATTGATTTTATGAACGATAGGGATTAATATAAGAAACTATTGAAGTCATATTTTGATGATATGACACAACATCTTATGGAAGGGTTTGAATTGATTGCTAGTCAACTTAGGGGTAAGCTGGAAGACAGGGGTAGTAGTAGTTACCATAATGGAAAGAAACGTTAGAAAGTCCTTTTGAATACTTTGATGATTGGGTGAAAGGATTTAGGGACAAGAATTAAAATGTGAATTTATTAAGGGACAATCAACAATCCACAAGTGCAATATCCGAAATACTGATATTCTCTAATGTTCTATGATAGTGCTAACTCGCACACTCAATCTCATACAAATTTGCAAAATAACTGTGCATGCAAACTCTCCATGCAAAATTCCCTAAAATATAGCTGAATTAGGGTTAGGGTTTTGCAGAGAGAAATTAACACTTACCACTGATATTCTGGATGATAATGACTCCAGAGATAGCTGCATGCATAAGGATCCAGGTGGGTGGTCTGATAATGCTCTTTTCATCTTGTGTTACCGCCCCGCAGTACTGTAAAAACCCTCTAGACTGAAGCTGACATTTTTGTAGGAGGAGAGGTATGTTCAGACTGAAAATTTATGTGCTTTTCCATCTGCTGATGCGAGAGAGATGGCATGGCACATGCAGAGGTTTGGCTACCTCTAAGTGCCCTAACAAATTGATTGGCAGTTTTGCTGCTCATGCCCCCAACTGATCTGTTTGGCTAATAGCTGCTCTAGGTGAGAAAACTGATGGCTGATAATCACTACATACCATAGGATAGGCCTACTGAGAAATAGGAAGCTAACATGCGGAGGACAGATTGTGGTTTATGGTCCCAGCGAATCCTTCTGTGTTTTCCCTACTACTTTCGGCTGCGATACGTGGATCTGCTAATAACCCTTCGAAATGTGCTGGAGCTCCAAATACTGTAGCATATGATGGGTGCAATGGATAAACCTGGATGATCTATCCCAATAAGAGACTAGGGAAGATATCTCACTGTCAAACCCTCGCTAGTTGAAGACACCGTCGCCAACCCCAACTGTCGCGGCTGTAGGCTGTGTTACTGCTCGAAACTCCAAAATCAATCAATAATAACAATAGATATTCTCTTTGGTCCAATAACCCTTCTTAAATAAAATAGCATGTACTTTTAGGGTTTTCATGTCACTTTTAGGGTTTACACTTCACTTTTGCATGCATGCAATTCTAATTTCATGTTGACTTTAACACTTAAGAAATAAGGCTGACATGCTCCGCATGCTTTATGATATGAATTTTGATTACCTTCTCACTACATTGATGACTTAATAATACTGAATTGATGGAATTTTCTACTCCTAGTGCTATTAGTCCTCAGTTATCCCCTTTTTATCTAAACGGAACATTACATTCCTCCCTCGCCAAAGATTGCTTGTCCTCAAGCAACGCCAACACAAATCTACAATCAATCAATTGAACCAATTGAATCCGACGATGATCCTAGGGTCCCAAATTATCCTAGGAGATCTGTAGCACCCTCTACTCAAAGAACTACACTGCATGGTACCATCACAAAATGTCCCATGGAAGCCTCCTATAACTAGAGTGACTAACCACGGTGTAAAAAAGGTACCATCAAAAGAGACCTCCTGAAAGCATCCTCTAGCAATCACTAAACTGTCAGTCACTGTAATCCCAGGGTCCCAATTTAATATGACAATTACAGAGGTCAAAATACATCCACCGCTACCCTACATAGTATAGACACAAGGAGCATCCTGTAGACTCCTAAGTAACACAATCCGTAAACACTATATCCATCCCTCATTAGGTCTCCCACCTGGATCCCAATGCAAACTTGTGCATATTTCATCCCAAATATCTGAAGGCTCTTGTGGGACTATACCCTTGGCTAGGAATGTCTTCCCAAGAATTTCCCACTCAATAGGACACCAACTCTTAATCTCTCTCCAATCCAACCCCTGAAAAGGACCTCGTCCATAAGCACCATCACAAGGAATAATCTTACCAAGATGACATTCTCCCCTTCTGATTTCAATTAGAATGCTCATATACTGCTGCCCAATTTCTCAATCCTGGCCAACCTATAAAAACCATTTTCCATTATGAAAATGTGGACTCAAGCTACTGTAAGCCTTATCTATGTACTCCTGAAGAAGACTGCTTTGAAATGCAATAGTATGTTTCTTCTACTACCCCATCAAGGTATCAAACTGCTCTTCAATACTAGAAAGCCTGACTGCTAACTCGGCACATACAAATCGAAGAGCTATAAGCTCAACATCTCACTGTAATATGGCGTTTCGAAGTATCGTGGTCCTCTCTTTCATTGCTAGAATGCTTTCTTTAACATGTTCAATCTTCTTTTAGTGACTATCATCTGGAAGCTCTATCTCACGACTGTATAAAATATCCCTAACCTCCATGTGTGACTGCTCACTGTCTCGACTATTGTGCTCATTGCCTTGTACCTCATGTATTTCACCTATCATAACTATCTAGGCCCCTGCTGTAGGTGATGAAGAGTGTACCAACTCCAACGCATCACACGGCTTGTCCACAATCCGACTAGTGAATGTGCTTGTGTTGTTAGACTCACAAGATGGCTCTAATGATATCTCCTCATGCACATCCTCATCATGTACTACTATCCTCTAAAACTCTGAAATAAATGCATCTACACTACCTGTCTGCTTGAGCTATGCCATCTCTCTAAAGTGTACCTCAGGGTCCTGCCAATCAAACCGCTCAATGAGCCTCTATGTAAAATCTGGGTACGATGTGATGGTATTGTAACCCAGTGTCACTAACCTATGGTACCACCACTCATGGGATTCTCCACCCAAATGAAAAGTAGCCAATTTGATGGAATCTGTCTCAATCATGCGGTTGAGCTAGAAGTATGTATCCAACTTCTGCATCCAATTCCGGGATGGGCCACCCCGGGTACCCTCAAAGGTAGGGATAGTTAGTTTCCCTATGGTGCATTGTAAATCATAGTTCTAGGTGAATGGCCTATTGTAAGCTTTGGGTTTGTTCTTACTTTTAAAGTGGTATAAGTCAATGAAGGTCATGGCTGAATGGAAGTCATCTCCTAAATCTCTATACTCTCTCATATAGGCACTCATGGATTCTTCTGGTTCTACTTGTGCTAGAGGCACTACAGCTGGACTATCTAAGAATTGAGGCATGGTAGGTAAGGAAGGCTTGTTGTATATATGGGGATGGCTCTGCATGTTTGTATGTAAGTGATCCCCACTACTACTGGCGGATACCCTATCACTATTGGGAAACAAGGGACTATGTGGGGTGGGTCCATTTTTCTTTGTCATTTGCCTAAAGGTACTCATCATTTCTTTTTTCCTAGTAGTGAGTTATTTTATGTCTGATATGAGACTGTTGAAAGTTGTTTTATGATCATCGTCCATTGTTTCTTTTCCCTTTCCGAACTAATACTCTATGTCCTCTAATTCCTCTTATCCTCTATCACTGTTTCTAAAACTCTGTCTCCGGTAAGTAATGTTGTATGGGTTTTCTCAATTCATTTGCACTTTTGCATGCTCACAGCTGTCCAGGAACATGCTCTGATACCACTGTAATATCCCAAATATTGATATTCTCTAATGTTCTATGATAGTGCTGACTCGCATACTCAATCTCATACAAATTTTCAAAATAACTGTGCATGCAAACTCGCCATGCAAAATTCCCTAAAATATAGCTGAATTAGGGTTAGGGTTTTGCAGAGAGAAATGAACATTTACCATTGATATTATGGTTGATAATGACTCCAGAGATAGCTGCATGCATAAGGATTCGGATGGGTGGTCTAATAATGCTCTTTTCCTTTGGTGTTACCGCCCCACAGTATCGTAAAAACCCTCTAGACCAAAGGTGACATTTTTGTAGGAGGAGAGGTCTGTTCGGGCTGAAACATTATGAGCTTGTCCATCTGCTGATGTTAGAAAGATGGCCTGGCACATGTGGAGGTTTGGCTACCTCTAAGTTCCCTAGTGAATTGATTGGCAGTTCTGCTGCTCACGTCCCCAACTGATCTGTTTGGCTGATAGTTGCTCTAGGTAAGAAAACTGATGGCTGATAATCACTGCATACCATAGGATAGGCCTGCTGAGAAAGAGGAAGCTGACATGCAGAGGAAAGACTGTGTTTTGTGGTCCCAATGAATCCTTTTGTGATTTCCCTACTACTTTCAGCTGTAATACGTGGATCTGCTAATAACCCTTTGGAATGTGTTGGATCTCCGAATACTGTACTATATGATGGGTGCAATGGATAAACCTGGATTATCTATCCCAATAAGATACTAAGGTAGGTATCTCACTGTCGAACCCTCACTAGCTGAAGACACCGTCTCCAACCCAAACTATTGCGGCTACATGCTTTGCTGCTGATTGAAACTCCAAAATCAATCAACAATAACAATAGATATTCTATTTGGTCCAATAACCCTTCTTAAATAGAATAACATGTACTTTTAGGGTTTGCATGTCACTTTTAGGGTTTACGCTTCACTTTTGCATGCATGTAATTCTAATTTCATGTTGACTTTAACACTTAAGAAATAAGGCTTACATGCTTTGCAAGCTTTATGATATGAACTCTAATTTCCTTCTTACTACACTGACGACTTAATAATACTTAATTGATGTACCTTTCTGCTTCTAGTGCTATTAGTCCTCAATTTTCCCTTTTTATCAAAACAGAAAATTACAACAAGTATGAAGGAGACCGAGGATCCACCTAGTTCTGTGGGTGTTGAAGCAAAAAACACATTACATCATGAGTATCAAAATTAACTCCAAGGTGACTCTGAAAAATATGAGGAAACATCAAATGAGAATGAAAAATATTCCCTTGAAACTATAGAATATCATTTCAATACACATTCTACTATGGACATGGACCAAAGGGCATCTACATATGGATGCTTGAATTGTGAAAGAGTACCTACTGATGGGTGTTCACAACTCTATGTTGGCGACATAGAGATTAGATTTGAAAGTGTTGCTGCAAGCCAAATTTCTCATGAGCATGAAGATGAATACCTTGTATCATCTAAAGAAGAACCAAGATCAACTTCCCCATCACCACTTGAGCTTCAAGAAGTTGACTAAATCAAGAAGAAAGAAGAAGAGGAGGTTTGGTCCCATGAACCATCCTTCATTGAAGGGTATTTGAATATGAGTGAAGGGAATATCCATGAGGACCTTAACATACTCAATGACATTGAAGCATTGGTGTGAAATTATTGTTGTAAATTTTCTTCATTGGAGGAGCCACCCTTCCTTGAAGACATGATGAAGATTCAAAGAGCAATGCGCAACAATGAAGGTAATTTCATGTCTTTGATTTTTGATAGAAACAATTTGGTTGAGATTAATGAATGGTTACATGAAGCATACTTGAATAATAATCAATATTCATAATCTCAAAATTTAAAATGAGCAACTTCTTGAGGGGTTGCAAGATACTTGTTCTTCCACCTATGTTTCAGATTGTCATATGGTATATTGCTTAGAGGATTCTCATGACATGATGGATCATGAGAAGCATGAAAAATTGTAGGTTCTTGATAATTTTGAAGATGTTATGCAACCAAGTCCCAAATATAGCATAAAAAGAGCAGAAATATATAATAAGAGAGTAATCCACACCTAAAATATGAATAACAGAGATAAATATCAATCCTCTTTGAGGGAGGAACCTCCTTACACAATGTACCAAGTACACAAGACAAGATAAGATACTATGATGACTAAAATGAGAATATATCCTTCCTATATATAGGAGATAAAGGTGTACAATAAAAACTAATAAACCCACTAATAGACCCAAGCCTACATAAATAATATGTAATGCACCAAAATATAGGGAGTAATGCACCACACTATATGGTGTAATGTGTCTTCAACACTGAAGTAGCTCTGGATGTTTTTGTATAAAGGAATCATCTTCCCATGTTGAATCTTCTCTGGGTAAGTTCTTCCATTTAATGAGATACTCTAAAATTGATCGATTTCGAAGCTATCTAGTTCATATTTCAGTAATTTCTTGATGCTTGAAGATGATTTTTCCTTCCTCGTCAAGTTTTGCTAACATCGTTTGAAATTGTCGCTTGTCACCAATTACCTTCTTTAAACATGAAACATGGAAAACTGGATGGACTCGGGAAGATGCAAGTATTTCCAATTTATTGGCCATACTACCAATATTTTCTAACACCTTCTAGGGACCGTAGTATTTAGGTGATAATTTATTATCCTTCTTGGTTTTCTTCATGGACATTTGTTTGTATGGTTGTAGTCTTAAAAACACCAAATCCCTAACATTAAAGCTCTGTTCACTACGGTGTTGATCTGCTTGTTGTTTCATTCTATTTTGTGTTAGATTCAAGTTTTTCTTTAAGAGTTGAAGAACTTGTTCTTGATGCTCCATGTGCTCTTCCACTGCTTGAACCTTAGAGTCTCTTAGTGAATATGTGATAGATGGTGGATGGTATCCATACAGTTCCATAAATGGGTTCATTTGATATGATGTATGGAAGGAATTATTATACCACCATTCCGCCAAGGGTAACCACTTGACCTATTGTGTTTGTTTATGAACTGCAAAACATCGAAAATACCCTTCCAAACGTTTGTTTACTATCTCCATTTGTCCATGAGATTGAGCATGATAATATGAGATATGATCCAGTTGAGTACCCAAACAAGAAAATAATTCGGTCCAAAAATTTCTAGTGAAAATGGGATCCCTGTCACTTACTATAATATTTTGAGTACCATGTAGTTTTTGTACTATCTCCATAAAATAATTTGTGATCGTGCTTTCTTTGAAGGGATGAGATAGTGGACATAAGTGTGCATATTTAGCAAGAATATCAACAACCACAATGACTACACTCTTTTCTTCAGACTTTGGTAAAACTGTGATAAAATCCATCGACACCTCTATCCACCTTTGGCTTGGAATGAAAACTGGTTGTAGGAGACCAGGGGTGATAATTGTTTCCACTTTATTTTGTTGGAAAACCAAACATTATGCCATAAATTTTTTAACATCAATTTTAAGACCATCCCTAAAAAATCTTTCTTTACCTTATGGTAGGTTTTTAAGAAACATGAGTGCCCTCCTATCGGTGAAGAGTGGAATTCATAAAGTACCTTTTTCTTGATCTGGGAACTCTTACCAAGATATTGTTATAGAGATTTTCACCCCACTAGGTGAATCACACTTTGTATGGCCTTCCCCTGTCCCACTGCAGACTCTTTAGACCCAATGGACCACATTTTATCCTTTGATGTATCATTGACCATCCCTAAAACTATGTTAAAAATGATATACGCGGATTTTACCCCTATAACCGCGTACATACGCGGATATATCCCCGATAACCGCGTACATCGGGATGTGTGCATAAATCCAAATCCTTTTGGACTTTTCCTTGACTTGGATCCGACTCATTCGACTCTTGGCCTTCCATATGCCTTGAGATCGCTCGGATTCGACCCTTCATTATCCCATGTGAAGCTATATAAGGAACCCTTTGGTACATTGAGGTGGGGGAGAAAAATAAGAGAACTTTGAGAGTAATGAAACTATAGTCCATTGTTGCCAAGATTTATGCTTGAGTCTGCATCCCTTTGTCCCTTGGAGCACTGTTGTGTTCTTCCCAAGCTTGCCTTTCACTAGTAAGCTTGCTATCGAAGTGATGGAGGATTGAGGTGGTGGAGGCCCAAGTGGGGGATTCAGTTTCTCCGATTCGCAGACGTGCCGTCAGAGGTTGTCACTTGTAATCTCTGATTCTTATTAATAGAAATATCTTTTCCTGTCCAGTAATGTGTATTTGAATGAATATTGTTTCCATTGGAATATGTCAAATGCTTTTACATTATTGATTATATATGCTAGAATAGATCTAACACCATGAAATATAGTATGCTTGTATTGTTTACTTGTTGTTGAGGACGTGCTATAACAATTCAAGCTGAAGATTGGAAATCTCAACGGGGATCTACTACAACCGTCCGGAATAAGGTACGAGGTTCGATCCTTTAGTGTTAGATTGTTTATTTCTATTGCCTATTGGGAAAGATTGATTTCTAGAGTCTAGCTGTCTGTTGTGGTACCCCAAGCCATAGGAATTTCTCTCCGTAACAGAATTGGAGACTCTGCTGGGGATGTTCCCTGTTCTTCGTTGGGGTTGGTGGCACAATGGGCTTGATATTATTGACTTGCTCTCTGTTTCTCTCTGTTTCTGTGTCGCATGTTATAGCCTGTTTGTCCATTGACACTCCCCTTTATTGGTTTACCCTTGTCCTGCTTTTTACCACTGCTTTCTCTGTATACGCGGGTTTGTGGACTACAGTCATGTACATACGCGGATTTGTGGCCATAAGTCGCGTACATACGCAGCTGTTCTTTATACAGTCGCGTACATCCTCCCTTTTGGTGAGTCTGATGTTGTGGGA
>LPNX010579988.1:0-22411 GCA_001517045.1 Pseudotsuga menziesii
TAGTGGTACAATCCTTTGCTGGTTCGCTAGGCGCAGCTGTATAGGTGACCAAACCAGGGAAGGCATTCCCATTTGTCCCCACGTCTGTTTAGGAAGGACATTAACGTCAGATCCCAGATCAAGGATGACGTCAGTCATATCATATTCGCCTATCTGAACATTCAACCTCATCTCCCTTCCCGTTCGTCGGACACGACTAACAGTTTTCTCCTGATCAATTCCTCTCTGATGGTCTGTGACAGCAAGAACTTTTTGCAGCTCGTTTAGAGCGTTCTGATTGCGCAAGAGTTTCATACAGCTCTGCAAGAAAGAAGAAAGTGTACTTACGTTATCCGTCGCGGTCCCCTGTAGCTGCGACGTCGGCTGGTTCTGCCGCGCAGGTACTTCGACGGCGTCACCAACATTAGCGCACCCGGCCTCCGGGACTGGTATGGTATCCTTCGCCGGGCCAAGGACAGGGCCCTTATAGCAGACCTGTTGTGGGCTCATTGTGGTAGGTTGTCTTGGTGAATTTTGAATATGTGTCGTAGCTCCACTCCGGGTGACCACATTGAGGGCTGGGAAAGGTCTTTGTTCCACTGAAATCAACTGAATACTGGAGGAAGGGCTACGGCTGTTTTCCTGTATCTTCGCAAGGAGCTGAGGACATTGCTCAATGACGTGATCTACTGCGCGGCAATACCGACATGTCGTAGTGGGGTTTCGACAGTCGCGGGCCAAATGACCGGCTTGATTACAATTGTAACACACAACCTGGCCTCTACCTCGACCGATCATGCCGCCACGACTACGGCCACCAAAAGTACCTCTACCAGGGTTTCCACCTCGGTATCCATAACCATCATTATTTTGGTTTTCATGGTGGACGCGGTAAGCATCAGAGGTGCGCTCTCGCATAAGGTCATAGCTGCGACATTCTTCTTCATTATGGCCAACAGACTTACAGAACTGGCAGTAAGGATTTTTAGGAACTGGGACATATCTCTGGAGAAGAGGGCAATGCTCAGGGCGATGTTGACCAGGGGTGCGGCAAATCTCACAATAAATTACACCGGGATTGACTTGGGTGGGCGCGCCCGAGGTAAGATAAGTTCTGACCATGGGGCACTGGTCCCTATCGTGACCCTCGGAGCGACATTGCGTACACCAGACCTCCTCTCGACTGGTTTTTGCTTTCTTCATATCACGAAGTTCCAGGGCCATTGCTGCCAATTGTGCTTGGATTTGAGCCAGACCAGAATTGTCTCCGACGGGAGCGGTTTCTAGCTTCATGGCGATTTCCAGCGCCTCTGGCTGGTCAGCAACCTTCTGTTGCATGAGCGGTGTTCTGATATGCGGCAGTAACGCGGCAATAAACCATTCCTTGTGCTGCGCAGGACTAATAGTAAAGCTTACTTGGTCTAATAAGACTTTGAATCTCTGGTTGAAGTCCCACACGGATTCTCCATGCCGTTGTTGGATCTCTTTGAGTTCAGTGATGCTCTGTGATTCTGATTTCGGTTTCTTAAATTCCTTAATGAGGGCGGCTTTGATTTCATCCAAAGTAGGGTTCTTGTTGCTAGAAAATTTCATGAACCAGGTCAAAGCCCGGTCGCGAAAGGAAGTAATAAGCTGTGCAGTTCTCAGATCCATGTCGGTAATACTCTTCGCGGTCCAGATGGCCTCACACAAAAACCAGAACTGTTCTGGGTCTTCTGATCTCGTGCCTTTGAAAATGGGCAGCTTAATATCATCAGCTAGGTGGGCCATGTTGGGTTTGGGAGTTTGAGGAGGAGGGCAGGACGTGGGTGTGGGGGGGTTTACGGGGTTAGGTTGACCTCTGGACGGGATGCGTGGACTTGGTTGCCGGGCACACTGCGGCCGAACTTTAGGGTTAACAAAGCGACGCTGGGGTGTAACAGGGGGGGTTTCCGTCGGGGTCGGATTGTGGAGGGCTGTCCGGGGGAAGTACGGTGGTCTGTCCTAAAGAATAGGATTCAAAAGTGCGTTTGTACCGTTGCTCGCTTTGGGGCAACCCCGTTTGTGCGTCGAAGGTATTTTCTCTTGCAAACATATTTTAGTACTAGCAATCTGACTCAAATAATAAGATGCCCTTTTCAACCAATAGTATTTTAATCTTTAAGCTTAAGGAATTTAAAAACTTACCACGGGGCCCTTTAAAGAACTGCCGTTCAGCTTCACTGAAAGAAGTGCTTGTATCAATGGCAAACTCGTTGTAAAAAGTCACGTGCGCTTCGACACAGGTTCGTATTTTCTTTCTGCGCGAACTGCAAACAGGTCTCAACAAACCAATCACTGATTTCCTGCACTGAGGGCCTCCAGAACATAGCCCTTGCGGTACAAGGTAAACCCCTCGTGAGCAGGTACTGATTTTAGCCGGCAACGGAACCAATTTGTTGGGACTTGGGCAGACCCGGGTTAACACTGTATACTTCGCACCAACAAACGACCCACTGTGTTGGCCCTTTCGGCAACAACCTGCGCGCAGGTTGCAGTCTCACCCGAAACAACAATGGGGTGCCGCAGAATCAGGTTTCTGCATGCAAAGAGGGGAATTACTGTACCACAGCCTTACTAAACAATTATTATTCAACTTTCTATTTACTTATCATTCATTCACATACAGATTCAGATTATAAAAGACAAACCAAACTTTGCATAACCCACTACAGGGAATTCACTGCGAAGCTTAATATTAGCAGAGATCTTATATTATCAGAAGTAATCAGTTAGATGCATGGAAATAACAAAAATGGAAACAACACAACAAAACCACAACACCACATATAACGTGGTTCACCCCCAGTGTAGGGGCTACGTCCACAAACTGCGTTTTATTCCTCTTTCCTCAAAACCACAGTTTATCTGCGCACACAGCTGCAGAGGTCGTCCACGCACACAGCTGGGACTTGTCCTTTCCTTACAAAAACCAATCTTACTTGCCTTATCTTTTCTTACATCAAAAAGCCTAGCCTCTCTATTTTACATAAGCGCTTATTTATACTGCGCGGCTTTACAAAACCCTGGTCTTAAACCATGGGCACCCACAAAACCCTAAACCCTGGATTTAAACCATGGGCTTATTACAAAAAGATAGGGGTTTTGACTTACCCCGACACCCCTAAGACTATTTTGACCCATAGCTCTGCTTACAAATTTCCTACTAACCGCGGAGTTACCCTATATGGAGTATGCGTCCCAACAGAAACTAGGCCAAAATTCACCCATATAATATAATGAAATAAAATATTTCTTAATAAACTAAGGAAAATGGGGAAAACCTCATGGGAAACCCCCCCTCAAGATAAGCAGGTAATCAGGAAAACAAGCTTTAAATAAAAACTTGTGAAAGTATTTTTGCAATCTGCATCTTTGTGGAGTAGCAATGCAGAATGTTGGTTCTTCTGTGCCCCAGCATCTTGGCACTATGCATGTAAACCTCTCCAAACTAAATTATTATGTATGGATGAATTTTCTTCTTTGGAAGAAGAGGAATATGCTCAACTGAATTAGGAACATATACATCTGCAAGATGAAAACTGGACCCATGTAGAGCAACTGAAATCAATTGATGAGAGAGAAAAAGTGCTTCATAATTCAAACCATGTGAGGTAAACCCAAGAAAATTATATTATTCAGCCTTGAACATCAAACCATATGAGGTAAAATCAGCTCCGGTGTTAGGAGCAAGTGTCCAAGCGAATACAGGATGTCTCCGTCTTTACTTGTATTGCGAGGAGATGAGCATGTGATCAAGTAGGAAGGTAGAGAAGTCCTAGGACCATGGAGAGAAAATTCTTGATATACATAATATGATATATCTTCTAAAATATCAAATGACTCACAAAATATAATATCAGCAAACTCATGAGAGAAAACTAACATCGAATCCCCGGCATCAATTTTGAAAGAGACTTGAGGTACTTGATTTTTCACACCAAAACTGATGAGAACAACTACAAGTATGGCTACAGGCTCTTGACTCTTAAAATTCGAACCAAATAAGGTCATATCAGATACATATCAGATCCAAGAGTGTGGAATAAAGGTTCCAAGTGCTCCACTAAGATGGTAGATGCACAATTTTCTCCTTCTTCAACAAAACCCTGAGTATTGGTGCAAGCAATCATGTAGGAACTTGATGGGAGATCTAGATCAATAAGGGTGAAATAATCACTCATAAAATCTGATATTTCTTCCAAAACATCCAAAGTATCACTTTTTTGCACACCAACAGCAACATTAGAGAGAGAGAAATTGAATTCCTCTTCATTTTCTAAAGCAATCTCTGGAAAGCTTTACACAAAATTTAGAATAGAAGAATCACTAGAGAATTCCTGAGTAGAATGGAAGGATATTTTTCCTTCAAAAACAAATATTCGAATTTCTTCTTATAGATCATATATATGATAATATGAGATATCATAGATCTCACAAACTTTTGGAGCAATGGGAGAAGGAGTCACTTCAAGTAGACTTTCAACAATTCGAATTGATTGAGTTGAAGATTATGCTTCTTCTTCATATTGAACAACTGCATCTAAGAAAATAGAGGTCGATAATTTTGAAGAAATAACTCTTGTGGTGTTCGGTGTGCTCTCCAAATTGCTAGAATGATCCTCATTGTGCTTGCCAAAGGTTCTATCCAATTCTATCCAGAGATCCTTTGGGTATTCAGCAGAATCAATAAGGTAGCGCATGCTTGGAGAAAAATCCAAGCATATCCTTCCAAAATCTCTATCACTGTCATTTATCCAGTTATTTTCATCTTCATAAGACTCTTTACCAATTCCAATAGATACGTCATAGAGACCTTGTCTCTTTAGAGATGAAATCATCTTCAATTTCCACTCTAAATATCTTGTGAATGGAGTAAGAAGAGGAACTGATATTCTTGAATCCATATTGATGTTGTACCTGCAAAATATCACAGCAAAACAAACCAATTTGCAATCATATTTCAATCCAAACCCTTCCATCTCGACATGTGCACTTTTTCAGAGGCTGTCACACCTACAGAGACTTCCCTGGACATAATCCAGAGTTAGAAAGACAATAATTGTTGGAATTATGTGGAAACTCAGTTGCTTCTGGTGCACAATGGAGGTCAGATAAGGTTTGTTCCTATATGAGTAATTTTCCTCTTTGGAAGAAGAGGAATATACTCAACTGAATTAGGAACATATATGGTTGGAAGATGAAAATTGGACCCATGTAGAGCAACTGAAATGAACTGATGAGAGAGAAAAAGTGCTTGAGAATTCAAAGCATGTGAGGTAAACCCAAGCAAATTATATGTTGTAGCCTTGAACATTAAACCATATGAGGTAAAATCAGCTCCAGATGTTAGGAGCAAGTGTCCAGGCAAATGCAAGATGTCTCTGTCTTTACTAGTATTGTGAGGAAATGAGCATGTGATAAAGTAGGAAGGTAGAGAAGTCTTGGGACCATGGATAGTGAATGATTGAGATCCATAATATGATATATATTCTAAAATATACAATGATTCAAAAAATATAATATCATCAAACTCATGAGAGAAAACTAACATCAAATCCCCAGCAACAATTTTGAAATAGACTTGAGGTACTTGATTTTTCACACCAAAATTGATGAGAACAGCTACAAGCATAACTGGAGGCTTTTGAAACTTAAAATTCAAACCTAATAAGGTCATATCAGATCTAATAGTGTGGAACAAAGGTTCCAAGTGCTACACTAAGATGGTAGATGCACAATTTTCTCCTTCTTCAACAAAACTCTGAGTATTGGTGCAAGCAATCATGTAAGAACTGCCTGGAAGCTCTTCATCAATGAGGGTGAAAGAATCACTCTTAAAATCTGGAATTTCTTCCAAAAAATCCAAAGTATCACTTTTCTATACACCAACAGCAACATTAGAGAGAGATAAATCGAATTCCTCTTCATTTTCTGAAGCAATCACTGGCAAACTTTGCACGGAATTTATAATAGAAGAATCATTGGAGAATGCCCGAGTAGAATGGAATGAGAATTTTTCTTCAATAAAATAGATTCGAATGTCTTCTTCTAGATCATCTATATGAGAATATGAGATATCAAAGATCTCATAAAATTCTAGAGCAACAGGAGAAGGAGTCAATTCAAGGAGACTTTCAATAATTCGAATTGATTGAATTGAAGATTATGTTTCTTCTTCATCTTGAACAACTTCATCTGAGAAAATAGAGGCCGATACTTTTGAAGGAAGAACACTTGTGGTGTTGGGTGTGCTCTCTAAATTGCTAGAATGATCCCCATTGTGCTTGCCAAAGTTTCTATACAATCTTGTCCAGAGATCCTTTGGGTATTCAGCAGAATCAATAAGGTAGCGCATGCTTGGAGAAAAATCCAAACATATCCTTCCAAAATCTCTATCACCATAATTTAGCGAGTAATTTTCATCTTCATAAGACTCTTTAACAATTCCAATAGATACCTCATAGAGACCTTGTCTCTTTAGAGATGAAATCATCTTCAATTTCCACTCTGAATATCTTGTGAAAGGAGTAAGAAGAGGAACCGAAACTCTCGAATCCATATTGAAGTTGTACCTACAAAATATCACTACAAAACAAACCAATTCACAATCATATGTCATTTCAAGTATTTCCACCTCGACATGTGCACTTTCGCAGAGTCCATCACACCTATAGAGACTTCTCTGGACAGAATCCAGAGTTAGCCAGGCAAAGATTGCAGGAATTATGTGGAAATTCATCTGCTTCTGGTGCACAATGGAGGTCAGAGAAGGTTTGCTACTATCCTGAACACAACTCTGATACCATGTTAAATTTGTGAACCATTGATCTACAGGAAAATATAAAAGCTATAGGAAGGGAATTATGCAGTGGAATAATCAAAGAGAATGTACACTGAACAGAAAATTCATGACCCAAATTTCAGATAAATTAGACAAGAATTGCTCAGATAATCACAACGTTAATCTTCATTCATTATCAATAATACAATGATTATACAATAAATATAATTTGAATGCTAAATATATTATTCAAAACTATCACTTCTAATTGACTGATTCGCTAACCCAATGTGTCTAAATCACTATTGGAGCTCACTAGTTTAACTATGTATGTCTAAATCAGTCTACAATCAGTTAACTGATGAGGTAGGTGGATAAAGGGTGCCACACTCCCAGCATGCATGCAAAACAGGCACTAGGCTAACTGATTGTAACTAGAGGATTACTCAACATAACTGCTTACCTACCACAACCAACTGAAGGAGGTTGTTGGTGGCACTCTGTTACGGAGAGAAATTCCTATGGCTTGGGTTACCACAACAGACATCTTGACTCTAGAAATCAATCCTTTCCAATATCCAATAGAAATCAAATATCCAACACTAAAGGATCATACCTCATACCTTATTTCAGACAGTTGAAGTAGATCCCCATTGAGCTTTCCAACTTCAGCTTGAATTGATCATTCACTTCCTCAACAACAAGTAAACAATACAAGCATACTATATATATTGGTGTTAGATCTATTCTAGCATATATAATCAACAATGTATAAGCATTTGAAATCATCCATGGATAAAATATTCATTCAAACGTACATTATTGGATAGGAAAAGATATTTCTATTAATATAAAATTAGAGATTACAATGGATACAACCTATGTCGGGACGTCTGCGAATCGGAGAAACTAAATCCTCCACTCGGGCATCCACCGCCTCAATCCTCCATCTCTCTATAGTAAGCTCACAAGCAAAAGGAAAGCTTGGGAAGAACACAAAAGTGCTCCAAGGGACAAAGGGATGCAGACTCAAGCACAAGTTCTGACAACAATGGACTATAGTTTCTTTGCCCTCACTTCTCTCATATGCCTTCAATGTATCAAAGAGTTCCTTATATAGCTTTTCAAAGGGGTAATGAAAGGTCGAATCCGAGTGATCTCAAGGCATATGGAAGGCCAAGATTCAAGTGAGTCGGATCCATGCCAAGGAAAACTCCAAAAGGATTTGGATTTTGCACACATCCCGATGTACGCGGTTTTAGGGGTCAAACCTGCGTATATACGCGATTAGGGGTTTAAAAGTCATGTGTATTAATTTTCACATGTTTATAGGGATGGTCAAGGAAACATCAAAGGACAAAAAATGGTACAAGGGGTCTAAGGAGTCTGCAGAGGGGCAGGGGAAGGCCATACAAGTGTGATTCACCTGGAGTGGTAAAATCAGCTATAACAGATGCCCCCTAATGTGTGAGGTCAGAGGGGTCATAGGATGGTCGAAATACATTATAAGTCCATCCCAGAAGTGGAGTGATGAAGGATCCCAAATGGAAGACCAGCCATCCAATTAGCATAGTACAATGATACAACTTTGCACATAACTGCAAATACATATAGCAGTCATGGATACATAAGAGTACAATGGCCATGAATAGGCATGATACAAAATATCACATAAGTGGTCAACGCCACGTACAATATACATAGATCAGAATCTCCATGATGAAGATATACAAAGGATCATGATCTCCATAATGGTTGAAGATATACAATGGATCAAGATCTCCATAATAGCTGGAAATGTCTGACATATACTAGAATCAAGTCACGAGAGCTTAAATCTCATGAACACTGGCACGATCAAGGAGGTAGCATATAAGAGATGCCACCAATCTAGAAGGTCTTCTACACAAACCTCTATGAGTACATGTCCTACTATGTGAATAGAGGTGTCGAGGTCGAACATAGTAGTCCATCATCTGATTGCCGATCATTGATATATACTGTTAACAGACGCAAGATCACCCACTGATAATGATAATGGGAATCAAGGTACTAGAGTGCAAACTAACAAGTGTGAACAAATGTGTTGAGGTCGAACACTTGAGAGGATCCATTGATCAGGGGACATTGATGTATTCCCAAAGACTGTCAATGGCGAGAGAACCTACCACTGATGACTACAAGTCTCAAGGCACTCATAAATGACTCTAGATTCCAATCCCAGAATAAATGATCTGAAGTCGATGGGATGAAATCCGCTGGAAGGAGGGCATTAAGGCATCCCCAATCATCCAACACGAGGTACTCAGCAAAGCTGTATAATGTGGAAGGACTCGATCATAAGGTGCATGAACCAGTAACTGTATCGGGAATGGCCGACATGCAAACTCAAGATAACTGAGGAATGGCCAACTCAGGTTTCAACTTCCTTCGAACAAGAGAATAATGGCATATGGTGACTTAAATAAAGGCAACATAGACTCGATATACAAAACTGGGACATCTTTGCAACACAGGAGGCATCGACAGAGGCTCCATGGGGACTGGAAGCTTAGCCAGTCGGTGGAGATAAACTCAGATAAACAAATACAGCTCCTAAAGTCAAACTATAAACCCAACCAACGGATGTGACATATAGTTCTCTGTTCGAAGGTGACACGACTCGACAGCTGCCAAAAGATAACATCTTCCCTTGTCCGGCTTTTTGGTTTTTTTTATTTTTTTTGACTTTTTCAAATATTTAAAAAGCTTGAAAAAGAATAAAACTGCTTTATAGTTACAGAGTAGGAGGAGATGAGTGTCATACGGGAAAACAAACTAGTTCCAAGCAGCGGAACATACCTATGTTCAATGCAAGGATACATGTGTAGGATAGCGACACTCGGGGGAAAATCCCCTCCCGGTAAAAATAGGGAATCAAGTTGCAAAGGATAAATAAAATGGCTCTGCATGGCTAGACATGAGACAAGCTCAGGCTATATGGCTGAAAATCAATGTCAGGGAAGCCGGTGTAAGGCTCAATAAGGCAATCAAAGCTCATGATAATGCAATTACAACTTGACATAAGGGAGTCCTGAGGGAAATAGGCCAGCAATAGATCAAGAGGAGTATGAGGCTCTTGCGAAATGTCATGGAAATACTATACAACGAACTCCCACACCCTAAGGGACAAAATGTCAGCATGGGCACCAAATGCAAATAAGGCGTGAACTAGGGTACCCATGTAAGGTCAAGTTCTACCACTCATATCATGCCACTTCTAAAACAGCAAGAAGGTTCTGTGACATAATAGAGTGGGTTCGTACCTAAGGCTATAATGAAATAGTCATAAGGTCATGAAAAATGCAAACGATGATGAAACCTAACCTAAATGCTAGTTTAGACATGATACCTAAAATTGGCATGAACGAGTCAATCCAACGGCTGAAACGGCACTCAAAAAGGTCTCCTACATCATAAATTAGGTCAAAAACGGTCCAAAAGGATTAGAAACAGTCCAAACTATAGGAGAGGGGGTAAAAATTTTCAAAAATTTGAAAAATTTCTATAAATATTAAAAAATTCAAAATATTATAAAACATTTGAAACTTTTACCCATTTGAGCTCAGAACTTCAACAGTGAATTCCAGGAGATCCAGCCGGCGAAATCCACTACTGTCTTTTCCAGGTACTTACTCATCCTCCTCTCTTTCATTTTGATGCAATTTTTGTCAAATTCCATGGTGTTTTTGGATTTTTAGGCCATTCCAAATTAGGCGCTATAGCCCACGTGAAAATCAATGGTTTTTCGCGTATAGGGCTGGATATACGCAGAAAATGCCCTCACAGTCGCGTATGCGGCCGCGCTTAAGGTTTTTCAAGTGTTCTAATGGGAAAAATTCAAATTTTTTGTGCAGGATGGTCCTAAAATGGAGAGAACGTGAAAATGGTGATGTAGAAGAGGTAGTAAGGGCCAATATAATGGCTCAACAAGCGCTACGTACATGTGGGATCTACAAATTTTGGTGTCTTAGTGGCTTAAGGGCCAAACTAGGATTATTGCAGATGCTAGTGGACTATTGGGACCTAGACTCAGAGTCGTTCCAGATAGATGGGATGTCCCTCACCATAGAGGTGGAGGACATATAATTTATTATTGGACTTTCCCAATGGGGGGAAGTAGTGAACCTACGTTCTCGCGGGCCCAGAGGTGGCCTGACTATAGATGAGTACATTGTGGTGTACTGTTATCTGGACACGGAGAAGGTGGGGAGTTAGATCCCAACTAAATCCATACAGGTGTTGGGCCTAAAGGCCATCCTACTGACACTAGGCAGGATAGCAAGCTTGGCTTCACTCCACCAGACCTCGCGGCCTCTGATGTTCTATGCAGTGGAGTGCATGAGACCCACGGTATATGATTGGAGCACTGCACTACTAGGCAACATGAAACATCAGCTCAGTGAGTGTAAGATGGGAAGCGTGTGAAAATTCGGTTTCAACAACATACTGAGCATGTTTTTCTTTGAACGTGTTCCAGGATTGAGCCCCAGAGTTGACGTTCCTCTACACGGGGTTTGAGATCCATCCCAACGGTGTTGGGTGGATGCGATGCGCAAACTGGGTGGAAGTAGGGTGTCCAACCCCTATCCAGCTGATTTATTTTCGTGGTGGTGACGATAGATAGTTGCCATTGATGACTACCCCTATGCGGGGATAGATTTCCGAGGGGACCCAGACATGCCGTTACCACCAGGATTGGCATACGATGACATAGGTAACAAATCTCAACCCTCTCTTTAAAATTTTTGAGTTGTTTAATTTTTTTGTGTTTTCTGATTATATGGAATCAAAAGACATATTTTTGGGTGACAATACATAGTGACATCTACCATATGCATGCAGATGTGGGACCACGACAGCCTGAAGGATTCCCTCATCACAGACGGAGGGGAAGAGGAGATGATATCACGGGTGTGGATGTGGAGCGAACGTCCAGAGCATTCATACCAACTTTATGAGGCTGACACATAGAGTTCCCATGGCGCAAGTCGAGGACTTGCCTGAGGCTATGCAGTGCCAGGTGGTGGGTGCACCAGCCAGGTGGTGGGTGCACCACGAGCATGGGTGTGATTATTTCGACGGCTAGCTAGAGCCGTAGTGACATTCCATGACCACAACCCTCCTCCTCCTCCATAGGCTTAGATACCTGGGAGTGATACATTTTGTATTACCGTGTACTATATTTTGGTGGCTCGAGAGCCCCATTTTTGTATTATGACACTATGTATTACCACATTTTGGATGTTTATAAAAACTTTATGATGATTGGTTTATTTATTTACATGTGTAAAAATTGTGTTTGTGATGAGTTTATTGTGTATGAAACAAATGCCAATCTAACACGTAGTTAGCATATGAGTCAGCAACTTGATTATTAATTCTTGCAACATGTATGTATGTTATATTGTCAAATTGCCATTCTAATAATCTCACACGTAAGAATATTCTTAATAATGTCGGATCTCTAACATGGTACAAACCATTAAGCTGTGACACTACTAACTCCAAATCAAGTCGTACTTCAAGAGAGAGAACGCCATGTAAAATGGCATCCCATAGAAGCTCAATAACGGCACTATATTTAGCAACATTGTTTGAATATGGTCGTAAGCATACGCCTCCTGAAGACAATACCTGACCCATAGGAGTATCAATCACCCAAGCAGCATAGGCTGAGTCTTGAGTGTGATGGCTCGCACCATTCGCGAATCCTATGAAGGTGGAAGATTCCATTGACATCTACCAAAAGAAACAGAAACTAATCACAAACCTGATCACTATAAGAAAAATACCTACCTATGAAAAACTGTACAATAATATACAATAACTAGCCTTGGCTGAAAATCATGCGTAGTACTTTTGGAGATAGAGCCCATTTTTAGGCTCTGCCAAGGCCGTTCCCTCATAATCCACTAACTCATAAGCGCCCTTCTCTAACACACGTTTGACGACATAAGGAACACGCCACATCGGGTTAAACTTTCCTGCCCCCAAGGGTTCTTTCGGTTGATCCCACAAACGGACCAAGTCTCCCTCACTAAACCTCCTTGGACAGACAGACTTATCGTACTGGACCTTTACGCGACGCTTATTTACTTCTAGAGCTACCAAGGCATCTCGACGTTGCTCATCAAGTTGCTCAAGGTGGACCAAACGCTCCTCCAATGGTGAAGTGTCTGGTAAGAGCTCTATGGCTAGCTTCAAAGAAGGAATCTCACACTCAACCAGCAATACCGACTCCACTCCATGTACAAGTTGATATGGAGAAAAACCCGTGGCAGTCTTAACAACGGTTCTATATGCCCAAAAAGCAGGATATAACATAATGTGCCAATTATTCTTGCTTTGTGTAATGGTTCGTTGGAGAATGGATTTGAGTGATTTATTCACTACCTCTACCTGTCCATTTGCTTGAGGGTAGTAATAGGAGGAATGCTCTTGTTTGTACCCTAACTTTGATGCCAACTCTTCCATCATATGATTCTGAAAGTGTGAGCCATGGTCAGTGACAAGCTCTTTCAGAATCTCGAACTGAGTAATAATTTGGTTGAATACGAAGTGCGCGGCTATCTCACCGTTGGATTTAACTGTAGGCATAGCCTCAGCCCATTTCATAAAGTAATCAACAGCCACTATGATATGATGATGCCCCCTAGCTGAAGCTGGGTTGCAATCCATAAAATCAAGCCCCCACTTAGTGAAGGGACCAGCGGTGATGATGGGATGTAACGGGGCAGGTTTCGAGTTTATATTACATGCAAACACCTGGAAAGGGTGGCACCTCTTGACTGCATCTACACAATCCTTAAAGATTGACGGCCAGAAATAACCCGCTCTTAAGATTTTTTGGGCTGTAGAAAGCCCAGATAAATGACCACCACACACCCCTTTGTGGCAATCATTCAGCACTACCTCAGCCTCCTCATGAGTTAAACAACGTCGTAAAATGGAATCTACCCCACAGCGGTATAAAGTGTTATCCAATATGAGGTAATTCTTAGACACGTGATGTAATCGTCATCGTTCATCCCATGAGAGGTGAGTAGGGACCTTCAATGTTTGTAAATATATAATGATATCCCCATACCATGGGTCTAAAGTTGAGATTAAGAAGATGTGTTCATCGATAAACGTATCTTCACAAACCAACTCCTCGTTCTCGCTTGGGAAATCCGATATAAGCTCTGCAAAAATTAACGATTTCTTCAATTTTGCCGAAACAAACTTGAGATCGAATTCTTGCAGGATGACAATCCATTTATTATATTTTCCCCTATTCATCCTTTAAGTAAGGACGAATTGAAACAGATTGACATGGAGCACAACCAAGGTCTGGAAAAGGAGAATATAATGTCTCAACCATTGAACTGCATGTACGGTAGCTAAGGCAAGCTTCTCAACATGAGAATAACGAGTCTCCACGTCAATAAGATTCCGGCTCAGATAGTATATGACATGCTCTTGTAGCTCCTCGTCCTCTTGAACCAGAACCATACCAATCATCTCCATGGACGCAGCCACATAAAGTAGAAAATCACGGCTATAGTCTGGGGGACTAATCACCGGGGCCGATGCTAGGGCTCGCTTGAGTGCATCGAAGGACTCCTGGGCTTGCTCATCCCAACAAAAGGTGGTGTCCTTCTTCAAAAGATGCATGAAGCCTCTAGTCAAATTGGCAAAATTGACAATGAATCTCTGTAAGAAGTTTTCCATGCCTTGCAAACATTGAAGATGACAAATATTTTTCAGGGGAGACAACTGAAGTATTGCCTCAACCTTCAAAGGGTCGAATATTATACCCTCTTTAGAAATGATGAAACCTAATAAGCGACCTGACTTCACACAAAATATGCACTTGTGAGGATTTAACCTGACCAAATAATGGCGGCATCTTTCGAATACCAATCTCAAATGATAGGAATGACACATTCTCATATGAGAATGAGCAGTAAGGTCATCCAAAAATACTTCGATAATCGATTTGAGATAGTGGAAGATCAAGGTCATGGCCTGCTTAAAATTAGCTCCAACATTCTTAAGGCCAAAAGGCATTTTTCGATATGCAAAAGTTCCCCAAGGACAAATAAATGCAGTCTTATGTTGGTCCTCAGGTTTAATTTGTATCTGATTATATCCAAAAAATTCGTCCATAAAGGAAAAAACCTCACTACCTGCACACTCATCCAAAATCTGATCAATAAATGGTGTGGGGAAATTGTCCTTAGGACAGGCACGATTCAAATCACGAAAATCAGTACATATGCGGATCACTCCCTGCTTCTTATCAACCGGAACGGGGTTTGAAACCCACTCTGTCAAGGGAACAGGATAGATAAAATCGGCTTTCAACATTTTCTCTATCTCTACCTTAATCGTAGGTGCTTTCCTAGGATTCACCGCACGCAAACATTGTCGAACAGGCTTAGCGTTGGGATAAGTATTAATCTTGTGTTCAATAATGCGAGGGTCGATACATGGCATTTCATCATAATACCAAGGAAAGATATCACGAAATTCTTTAAACAGCTTGGTGTATTCTTGAATCTCAGCATGGGAACATTCTGCCCCAATATAGACATTCTCTATCCTGCCAGGATCACGAGAGATATTGATAGGAATCATTGGAGATATATTTGCCATGTTCCCATCAGCCATCGAACCAGGAGAGCTTAATGGAACCATGGGACTACCAACTATCTCACTAAGAACCTCCCTAAAGTCCTCACGCTCCAAGCGGTCAAGCTCAGGAAGAAAGTAAGATCTATGATGGAGCTCTTCCCATGGTGGCTCAATTCCCGACATGGCCTCAATAATTGCTTCGTCTGAAGGGAAAACACTATCAAGGCAGTCATGCACGTGAGAAGACTATACTACGCATGCAAGCAGCACATAAGGGTCCTCCTCCTCTGTCCACGAAGAGGAAGGACTGGGCTCTGCAACACACTCAAGATTAGCTTGATAAGCTACCATAGTTGCAGGCAATGGCATGTCCATCATGATGGGCTCACTTGAAGTATTCGGTGTAGGAAGAATCCAAGGATCTTCCATATGACTCGTGTGAAAAGACACCGATCTTATAGATGTCAAAGCCTCACCAGAACTAGATCCTATCATAAGGATAGGTGCAGGACAACTAAAACTTCCCATGAGGGATGGATACATGCCCACACCCACACTCCCAGTTGCCAGCTGAGAGTGCTCTACAATCAGGATCGAAGCTCCCAAAGATGCGGTAACCGACGGATTCTTGAATGACATTTGATCAATCGTAACTATCTTCCCATTAAATGGAAAGCATACAACGCAAAATAGGGAAGAAGCTACGGATTGCATATTGTACATCCAATTCCTACCCAGCAAGATATTGTAGTCAAGGGGTGCATCAACCACCTCGACCTCTATCACAACGGTCTTCCCTCCCAAACGGACCTTAAGGGAAGGGAGAATCCCATGTAGCCTAAATGATCTCCCATCAAACATAGTTAACATGGTCACAGAATTAGACAACTTAGGGGAACCTAAACCCTTCCAACATGATAAAGACATCACAGAAGTAGCAGCACGTTCGTCAATCACAGTGCGCTTGACAGTCATGTTAAGACATTCTACGTGAATCAAAAGAGACACATAGTAAGGCAAGCGAGGCTGAAGTCCTGCAGTTTCAAATTTAATCACGGAGAAAGAATTATCCTCATTCACACCAAGGGCAGAAAGCAAATCCTTCCTTTGAGAAAGACAACTCTAAAGTACTTCTAGTGCAGACATCGCACAAGGAGTGTGGCCCAAATCCTCGACAACAGAATAGTTCTGGGCGGCTCAGGCATTAGGATTGTACCCTGAATGCTTAAGGACTCCCTTAGGAATGCGAGGTGCAGCTTCAGGTTTATCCATTGGTTTTTCAATACGCAAAGGAGTCCCTGGTGGATCAGGTTCCTTTCCTGGGTTGGGTTGTGATGAACCATAGTCCTTCGCATGGGTCACAACTTTTGCAGCACGTACCATGTTAATGCAACCATGACCACTACCCTCCAGCAAATCTTGATCACCACCAGACTGATCATGGGTCCTCAAGTTGATATTTTGATTGTGAGGTAAAGGGTTAGTCAACACAGCTGGGCCCTATTCCAATAATCTCGAGGCTTCATCGATACGAGGGCACAAGTAAGTGAGGTGATCCTCCTTACACAACTTTCAAGGAAATTTAACCTTACGTTTAGCTTGCTTGTCCCCCCCAGCATTACGGGCATTCTTGTCATTATTATTAGCATTTTCATTCCTATTCCCACCCTTACAATTATTCTTACCCTTCTTTTAATTCCATCCGGGCTGCTAGTTACCCTTCTGGTCCGACGATTGCACTGAAAGCACACTCGCCGCTTGGGCGGGTTGATACAAAATTGTGGCTTGTCCCGAAGTAGATTGGTTGATTGACAATTGACTAACTTTTTTTGCAACCGAATCTACAGGTTTAGCGCTCGCACAACCAACAATGCCATCAACATGTGGTCCAGGCTTAGCTTTAGGGTCGAAACTAGAACGCTGAGCATTGGGAATGATCTCATATAACAAACCAGATTGAGCATAAATCAAATCTAGTTCATGTGCCCTAAAAATGGTTTGTTCCTCATTTTGCACTCCCGATGTAGAAACATCCTTCGCTATATATGGCAATAATGACTTAAGGAACCATTCGAGGAGGAATTCCGACGGTATAAAGGCTTTAATCAACCTCTTCCATCTATGCCACTCTTGGATATGATCCAAGATATGTGTGGCTTTATCCTGCCTAAAAGTCAACAAGAGTTCTATACCAACGTCATAATGCACTGGTAGTTGGAAGTGGTTAAGAAAATTCATCGCTAGGTCATCAAACAAAGTGAATGCTCCCCTAGGTAGCTCTATATACCATTTCATGGTAGGCCCTGTAAGGGTGCGTTGAAACAGCCTTAAACGGATTGAGTCTTGGTGTAAGGAATTCGAAGAACACCATAGGTGAAAGGTAGTAACATGTTCACTGGAATCCTCTCCCAGTTTTCCCTCGAATTTGGGTATGTCTAAGGGAAGCTTAGTAGGGACAGCCAGCCAAGCCGGGTCATGAGCTACAGGATCATTCGTCAATCTCGACAAGTCAGGAAGATTCAGTGTTGCGAGGAAATGGAGCCTAGGATGATTAGGTAGATGGACCACTCCCTGATAGTTCTAATTCATATAGGCCTGATTACCATAACCACCATGGCCTTGGCCATAGTGCCCTCCTCCCGTTTGACCCGTATAGGGTGGCATGGAAGCACCATAGTGTGGTGTACCTTGACTATTCGAAGCTACAAAGCCATAATTTGGAGAGTAAGCGGGTTGTTAATACCAGCACCCATAAGGTGAAGAACCCTGTCCATATTGTGTCCCATAATAAGGTCCACAAGTCATCGCATGAGATGTCCCATGAGACACTCCGTAAGTAGGAACATGCACTCCAGTAGTAGGAATATACACTACGGAAGTAGGAATATGACCTCTAGAAATATGAAAATGACCTCCCGAAACAACGGGTGGTGCATGAACCTGAGACACAACTAATCAAGTAACCGTAGTATGGACATGACTCGTAGCAATGTTCCGGCCCAAAGGACCACGTGAATGAGGTAGAGGGTGAACATTCGAAGAAGTAGGGATAGAGGACGAAGGGACCTGTGTAATTATGTATGTGTTATTCCCTATAGCCACTTGTCTTGGATCTGGTATCCTAATAGGATCACTAAACCTAGACCTAGGAGGAATATGTGATGTAGCTTCCATCGTCGGGATGGAAGGTGCAATGTGAATTGTACTCCCAAACCTCTCTGTATGGTAAGGAATGAGAGTGCCCCCAGGCATAGTGTTAGGCTCAAACTTAGACTCGACAAGGAATGCCAAATCATGTGTGGGAAAACCAGACATACTATAACCACCATAAATGGTGCTCGTGGGTTCAAAATGAGTCTCATCATCCTCCGGCATTCCATACCGGCGATGCATCAATGGGGAATCAACCCGTAATTCTGTTATGGAGATAAATTCCTATGGCTTGGGGTACCACAACAAACAGCTTGTCTCCAGAAATCAATCCTTTCCAATATGAAAAAGAAATCAAATATCTAACACGAAAGGATCAGACATCATACCTTATTCCGGACGGTTGAAGTAGATCCCCGTTGAGCTTTCCAACTTCAGCTTGAATTGATCATTCACTTCCTGAACAAGTAAACAATACAAGCATACTATATATATTGGTGTTAGATCTATTCTAGCATATATAATCAACAATGTATAAGCATTTGAAATCATCCATGGATAAAATATTCATTCAAACAAACATTATTGGACAGGAAAAGATATTTCTATTAATATAAAATCAGAGATTACAATGGATACAACCTCTGTTGGCACGTCTGCGAATCGGAGAAACTGAATCCCCCACTTGGGTCTCCACCACCTCAATCCTCCATCTCTTGATAGCAATCTCACAAGCAAAAGGCAAGCTTGGGAAGAACACAAAAGTGCTCCAAGGGACAAAGGGATGCAAACTCAAGCACAAGTTCCGGCAACAATGGACTATAGTTTCTTTTCCCTCACTTCTCTCATATGCCTTCAATGTATCAAAGAGTTCCTTATATAGCTTTTCAAAGGGGTAATGAAAGGTCGAATCCAAGCAATCTCAAGGAATATGGAAGGCCAGGAGTCAAGTGAGCCGGATCCATGTCAAGGAAAACTCCAAAAGGATTTGGATTTTGCACACATACCGATGTACGCAGTTTTAGGGGTCAAACCTGCGTATATACGCGATTAGGGGTTTAAAAGTCATGTATATGAATTTTCACATGTTTATGGGGATGGTCAAGGAAACATCAAAGGACAAAAAATGGTCCAAGGGGTCTAAGGAGTCTGCAAAGGGACAGGGGAAGTCCATACAAGTGTGATTCACTTGGAGTGGTACAATCAGCTATAACAGATGCCCCCTAATGTGTGAGGTCAGAGGGGTCATACGATGGCTGAAATACATTATAAGTCCATCCCAGAAGTGAAGTGATGAAGGATCCCAAATGGAAGACCAGCCACCCAATCAGCATAGTACAATGATACAACTCTGCACATAACTGCAAATACATCTAACAGTCCCTGATACATAAGAGTACAATGGCCATGAATAGGCATGATACAAAATATCACATAAGTGGTCATCGCCACGTACAATATACATAGATTAGAATCTCCATGATGAAGATATACAAAGGATCATGATCTCCATAATGGCTGAAGATATATAATGGATCAAGATCTCCATAATAGCTGGAAATGTCTG
Source organism: Pseudotsuga menziesii (assembly GCA_001517045.1). Lineage (NCBI taxonomy): Eukaryota > Viridiplantae > Streptophyta > Pinopsida > Pinales > Pinaceae > Pseudotsuga > Pseudotsuga menziesii. The sequence continues at coordinate 20,160 of LPNX010579988.1, forward strand.
ACATATACTGGAATCAAGTCACGAGAGCTGAAATCTCATGAACACTGGCACGATCAAGAAGGTAGCATATAAGAGATGCCACCAATCTGGAAGGTCTTCTACACAAACCGCTACGAGTACATGTCCCACTATGTGAATAGAGGTGTCGAGGTCAAACATAGTAGTCCATCGTCTGATTATCGGTCATTGATGTATACCATTAACAAACACGAGATCACCCATCGATAATGAAAATGGCAATCAAGGTACTAGGGTGCAAACTAACAAGTGTGAATAGATGTGTTGAGGTCAAACATTTGAGAGCATACATCGATTAGGGGACATTGATGTATTCCCAAAAACTGTCAATGGCGAGAGAACCTGCCACTGATGACTGCAAGTCTCAAGGCACTCAAAATGACTCTTGATTCCAATCCCAGAATAAATGATCTGAAGTCAATGGGATGAAATCTGCTGGAAGGAGGGCATTAAGGCATCCCCCATCATCCAACATGAGGTACTCAACAAAGCTGTATAATGTGCAAGGACTCGATCATAAGGTGCACGAACCAGTAACTGTATCGAGAATGGCCGACATGCAAAGTCAAGATAACTAAGGAATGGTCGACTCAGGTTTCAACTTCCTTCGAACAAGAGCATAATGGTGCATGGTGACTTAAATAAAGGTAGCATAGACTCGATATACAAAACTGGGACATCTTTGTGACACAGGAGGCATCGACAGAGGCTCCATGGGGACTGGAAGCTTAACCAGTCGGTGGAGATAAACTCAGATAAATGAGTGCAGCTCCTAAAGTCAAACTACAAACCCAACCAATGGATGCGATGCATAGTGCTCTGTTTGAAGGCGACATGACTCGACAACTGCCAAAAGATAGCATCTTTCCTTATCCGACTTTTTGGTTTTTTCATTTTTTTGGACTTTTTCAAATATTTAAAAATCTTGAAAAAGAATAAAACTGCTTTATAGTTATAGACTAGGAGGAGACGAGTGTCATAGGGGAAAACAAACTAGTTCCAAGCAGTGGAACATACCTATGCTCAATGCAAGGATACATGTGTAGGATAGCGACACTCAGGGGAAAATCCCTTCCCGGTAAAAATAGGGAATCAAGTTGCAAAGGATAATTAAAATGGCTCTGCATGGCTAGACATAAGACAAGCTCGGCCTATATGGTTGAAACTCAATGTCAGGGAAGCCGACGTAAGGCTCAATAAGGCAAGCAAAGCTCATGATAATGCAATTACAACTTAACATAAGGGAGTCCTAAGGGAAATAGGCTAGCAATAGATCAAGAGGAGTATGAGGCTCTTGTGAAATGTCATGGCAATACTATACAACAGACTCCCACACCCTAAGGGACAAAATGTCAACATGGGCACCAAATGCAAATAAGGCGCTAACTAGGGTACCCATGTAAGGTCAAGTTCTACCACTCATATCATGCCACTTCTAAAACAGTAAGAAGGTTCCATGACATAATAGAGTGGGTTCATACCTAAGTGATAGGTATAACTCCCGATTCAATCCATTACATAGCTAAAAGCATTTATTTATACATTTCATAGGACGGTTGTGTTTCACCTTCCGCCCAGCCTTTTCGGCTTCCTAACTCTTCAGTTTTCTTTATTTATTTACAATAATCCCTAATGGATTATATTCTAACAATCCCCCTCTTAATCCAAAGGGGTGTTCGTAAGTCCGAGCATGTTTCTGAATCTTTCAAACTTTTCTCGTCCAAGTGCTTTGGTGAAGATGTCTGCAGTTTGATCATTTGTGGAACAATGTCGAAGATGGACTGTCTTGGCCTCTACATGATGTCGAATCAAATGATACTTTGTGTTGATGTGTTTGGTTCGATCATGGAATCTATGATTCTTAGCCAGCTTGATTGTAGAAGTATTGTCGACGAACAATGGAGTGGAGTTCTCTTGTTTTTCTTGCAAATCTTCAAGTATCTTCCTAAGCCATACTATTTCTTTCGTTGCTTCAGCTACAGCCACATATTCTGCTTCTATTGTTGAATCTGCCGGAACTGACTGTTTGCATGATCTCCATGAGACAGCTGCTGATCCAAGACTCATAGTGTATCCAGAAGTTGATACTCCTGTCTCCTTATCACCATCAAAATCTGAGTCTGAGTACCCGATAAGTTTGAAGTCATCTACTTTAGAGTACTTGAGTCCAACGTCTTGAGTCCCCTTCAAGTATCTTAGAACTCTTTTTGCAGCTGACCAGTGTCCTTCACAAG